>VFFE01006779.1:292133-385666 GCA_008921705.1 Burhinus oedicnemus | reverse complement strand
AAAAAAAAAAAAAAGAAAAAAAAGGAAAAGAACCAATCTTCTGTGACTGTACATTTTTTTGGTGATCACCAGAAATTTCTGTATAAGCAGAGTGACTTACTGACCCAACACATATTTAATGTAGACATAGTTGGCATTATGTTCTCTGAGAGTTCTGTGATGAGTAAATGCCCATCAATCAGCCAACCAACCAGTATATCTCTGAACTTCCTCCTGTGCCAACATCAGTCACTCAACCTGGGCAGCTCCCCGGGCACAGCTGACAGCATCTCTCAACAGAAAATCAAGCCTGGAGCTTGGGCCTCCATCCTTCCTATGCAGCTAATTTTTTTTTTTCCACTATGGAAATGGCTTACTTTCTGCTGTTAAGTCTGGTTTACTGCCATCCTAGGAGGATGTATGGAAAATTCCTATGTATTCCCTATGGAAATATATTACCAGTTTATTATAGCATTTCCTCACACACATTTTATTTTCTTAGACCCTCAGGGGAAGAATTGCCTTACACTGTTCTCAGGAATTTAAAAACTCAATTGGATCTGGATGTATTGTGTTCTAACACTAAGCTGATTTTTCATTTGATTGTCGTTTGGTTTCTGGAAGTGATACATGGTCTCTGTTCTTATTCCCTGCTAAAATTTGGTGAATAAAACTAATGAAAAGTAACATAAGGATACTGACTGCAGATTTCTGCAACCCTTGATGAAAAATGTCAGACAATCTGGAAAGTGAAGAATAGTGAAGTATGTATTTGAAAGAGCCAAATCTGGACATTTTTCAAGATAATGCGCTTAGGGTAAAGCAATGCACAAAAATCAAAATAACTGAAAACTGTTAATAAGGTAAAGTGTGATATCCCTCTTATTGTCATAGAAAACTTATCTCCATCTTATATTTCAAAAACTAATGAGCAATGTAAGGCCACTGTAAAAGACTTCTTAGGAGAATGGGCACAAAAATTTTTAAAGAAATTCTTTCTGCAGGACGCATTTCATTGCATATTGTTTTTTATGACAGTTTCCACACTTAGAGAAAATAAATCATAAAGTCTGTGGGTGAGTAGTATCCTGCAACATGATGGGCAATTGTCTAGACTATTTAAATAACCAGTTTAAGTAGGTCCTTTACCCAGACATTTCTAAGTATATGCAAAATTCACCATGTCACTCGGGATAGGAATTCATCTTAACAGTAGCGCCAGCTGGCAAAACTCAACTCCCACTGGCCCAGAACATGTTCCCAGTGATATAACTGCAATTCTGATCTGACTTCATTTCAGTGCATTGCTCCAGATTTGTAAGAGTTTAAATAAGAGTAACTAAAAAAAAAAAAAAAGCCAGTCAAAGGCTTGATTGGTTTATGTGTAGCTTGAGGATCTTCAGAAAATGAAAAACTAACAGACCTCCCACCCCTGGTGGGCATCATTACTGTGTTTTTTTAGTAGTTTGTTCAGCATTTGTTTCAGTGGTCAATGGGCACAGGGGTCAATGGTATAAGCAGGTTGACACTGTTCAGTCTGTATGTTGAACTGTCTAAGTTGTATGCAGATGGGACAAAGTCTTCAGCCAGATTTCTATAATTTTTTATTGCCTGAAATGAAAAAAGGGCTTTATAATGCAAAGTGTCAGGCAACCTTAAGATCAGGCAGTGGCGATAGTCTGCCAACTATATTTTCAGATGAGCAGGCTTTGCTAATTCCCAGTAGGCTTCGCTGAGGAGATGATTTGGGGGAGTCATTAAATTCTACTATCTTTCCAAAGCGAAACTGAAGGTTAATTAATTCTGCAAAAGAGGTTCATGATTGTATCTTACAGAATATGAATAATTACCATACTAGTCTGGTTTTCTTGATTTGCACCAAGTGAATAAAATGATCTACAAAAAACAAGTAAGATTATTTTTCTAGTGATAGAGTACTATCCTTTAACAGTGTTTATTTAGTGGATTTGGTTTATAAAATTTGGGAAGCTTTGAAAAGCCAGAGTTAGACTGTTCATGTGTTTGTTGATCCAGTGTCTCAGTATGAAATATATGTAATCTTGTATCTATGAAACGTATTGCTCTAGATAATTTATGTGATGACTATCAGTCACAGATTGGTGAACTAGACTGCATATGTTTCCATTTGTCATGCTCTAGTGTGCTTGGTGCAGCTTGACTAAACTAATGACCTCTACCATTTTTTCCAGAAAATACAGTATCTTTATCATTCTTCTTTGCTACTTTCCTTATTCAGCAAGAAGGATCTATTCTCCTACTAAAATACTATCATTTTCTAGCAGAAAAAAGGTAAAAGAACACTAAAAACCACTGTGAAGTGAATGTCTTCTTTTCTCAATATGAAAATATAACTCTACGTCTACCAAAACATGATTTTAAGCCTAGCTAAGATGTGTTAAAAACTGTTCATGATCATATTGAAATGGCAATGAGGACAAAACTGGCTACATCAGTCAGGTGTTGGCTGGGTGCTCATTGTTATTTCTCATCACAAAGGGAGCATCGAGGTTACAAATCTGAGAAACAGGTGGGTACCCATCAATTTCAACAACTTTATAGTTAAGTCAAAGTGTATTCTAAATCTCTAACCTGATAACTCAAAGAGTTGCAGTCAACAGGTCGATGTCCAAGTGGCGAGCAGTGACAAGTGGTGTTCCTCAGGAGATGGTACTGGGACCAGTAATATTTCACATCTTTGTGGGCGATATGGATGTTGGGATTGAGTGCACCCTCAGCAAGTTTGCCTACAACACCAAACTGTGTGGAGTGGCCAACGCGCTGGAGGGAAAGGATGCCATGCAGGGGGACCTGGGCAGGCTTGAGAGGTGGGCCCATGCCAACCACATGAATTTCAATGAGGCCAAGTGTAAGGGTCCTGCATGTGGGTCGGGGCAATTCCATGCACAAATACAGGCTGGGGAGGAGAACAGATTGAGAGCAGCCCTGAGGAGAAGGACTTGGGGGTGTTGGTGGATGAGAAGCTCAACATGAGCCAGCAATGTGCACTTGCAGCCCAGAAGGTCAACTGTATCCTGGGCTGCATCAAAAGAACTGTGGCCAGCCAGTTGAGGGAGGTGATTCTGCCCCTCTACTCCACTCTGGTGAGACCCCACGTGGAGCACTGCGTCCAGCTCTGCAGCCCCCAACATAAGAAGGACACGGACCTGTTGGAGCAAGTCCAGAGGAGGGCCGTGAAGATGATCAGAGGGTCAGAGCACCTCTCCTATGAAGACAGGCTGAGACAGTTGTGGCTGTTCAGCGTGGAGAAGACAAGTCTCCAGGGAGACCTTATAGCAGCCTTCCAGTACTTAAAGGGAGGCCTAAAAGAAAGCCGGAGAGGGACTTTTTACAAGGGCATGTAGTGATAGGATGAGGAGTAATGGCTTCAAACTGGAAGAGGGGAGACAGATTAGATAACAGGAAGAAATTTTTCACTGTGAGGGTGGTGAGGCACTGGACAGGTTGCCCAGGGAAGTTGTGGAGGCCCCATCCCTGGAAGTGTTCAAGGCCAGGTTGGATGAGGCTTTGAGCAATCTGGTCTGGAGGGAGGTGTCCTTGCCTATGGCAGGGAAGTTGGAACTAGGTGATCTTTAAGGTCCCTTCCAATCTAAACTGTTCTATGATTCTATGATAATTGTGGTTCTTTTTAAAGGAAAGTTTTCTACCTGGGAAGGGTGCTTTAAGTCCAATGTAATATGCTCTGATGTCAGTGGAATTGAACCACGTGTTTTTAGTGCTATGCTGAACTGAGGCAAACCCATGGATAGCCGCATACCCTGCCCTCAGCCTGGGTCTTTGCTGGTAGTCTCTGTCGCACAAGTTCCACATGAATTTGCAGAACAGAGTTTCAGCATATTTTTAAGGAGACTGCAAAGGTTTTTGCATTTACAAGGCATCAATTTGAATGTGATTACCTATAAAACATGGGATTTCATAGAACTATATGTTTTCCTGCATCTGCTTGTCTGACATCTGAGATATAAGGATAAGAAAGTGAACACATAATCCTTAGATTTGCAGTGCTAATTTGTATATGACAAGATAAGACTAGTTGGTAAGTACTTAGTATCTGCTGAGTCAAAGGGAAAGGCAATAATTTTACTTTATTTCTCAGAGAAAGCAGGGGAATGTGTTTCCAATGTATTTTCAAGGAGTTTCAAGTTAGCAAATAATCATCATTGCGGAACATTGTTCTCTAAAATTACAGTAGAGAGAGCACCGAAGAATGTAGTAATTGTTACTATTTGTTGTGTAAATGGACATTTTTACCTCATGCTGGACTTCCAAGTTTTAGATCTTTCTCTCAGGTACACTAATATCAAGTGACAAGTAATTCCTCTGGTATCAATAGTGTTTATGCAGTAAATTTTGTGGTGCAATACATCTTACATTTAGGCTTCTGGCATTCACTTTTAAACAATACCATTTTCAGAGCAACCAGACCCAATTGTTTGACTATATATTTAAATTGCCTTTTTAACAGACAGTTTTCCAGGTTAATAAGGTAAGACCATCCCCCCGTGTTTGTTCCATTTTCAATTCCTTGAGTGCTTTAGGAATATACCCTTACCAGGAGGCATATTTTTTAGTTTTCAATGATGACTGTGACAAATGCTGAGAGAGGGAACCCTTTAATCTCAAAAGAAATTGAATGTGCTCAATAAATCTATTAAGATATTTTTTGCATTCCCAGATGGTCTCTTGGAATAACTGGTCTTAATTGCAGCCTTTTTAGAAATAATGGCTGTGTGTTACTTTTCAAAGTACCCTGGCAGACTGAGATTAGCTATTTTGGGGTGTAGATAATTCACCCTTTGGATCTGAGAGAATGAAGGTTTTTGCAGTATAGATTTAAGAGCCCCCGAATCCACAACCTAAAAATTGAGTTTTAAGGTTCAGAATAGCCACTTCTTAGGACAGAAAGCTACAGAACAACCTAGAGATAGAAGTACATGGTGCTGCCTTCAACAGCATGTGAGCTTGCAGGATCGGGACTAAGAAACCTGCTGGCATCAGTCTAAATTTTTCCTGTGATCTCACTGGCCTTTCATACCAGGATCAAGGCCCCAATCCCACAGACATTTACAACTGCACTTCATTTTAAATGGATGAGCCCTGTACATACCCATCGAAAACGTTCAGCTTGTCTGCTCAGAGAAAACTTCTTTGTTCAACTGTACTTCAGTCTCAGTACAAGTTTTAGCCCACTATAACAGTATTCGAAACCCCGTTTTCCGTCACCTGTCCCCATTCCCAGTCTCCGTTCTTGGTGTTTCTTTAGCACTAACGTTTCCTGGAAACAAGCTTGGGTTCCCCATGGCACAGTGAACTTTTACATGTTTTCTGTTAACACTGCTATGAGCAAACGCTGTCTTTCTTTTTCATTGGCTTTACCTAACCAGGATTTTGGTGTTCATGATTTGAAGTGTCAGCTTGTAAAATTCACAAATAGAAGTTATCTGCCTCCTTCCTTCTTTACAGTAAAAATCCACAATTGATTAGAAGCAATTGTGCTCCTGTAAATGTGTTTATGGCTGATTGGAGGACAAAAGAGGAAACAGATGAGTTGCCTACTTGTGGTATCTTGAGAGAAAGGTAGCTGCTCCTTTTGTTGTCCTTTTTTTTGCACATTTCTGACTGCTCTTAAGTGAGGTATAAAATGACGATACAATTATGCACAACAGTAATACAATCAAGCTGAAACGTTTCTCAAGGGCGGCTCTGCATTAAAGGTGGGGATCCCCGCTGTTTGAAGCCCTGTAAAGGATCTTCTCCACTTCGGGCAGTTATTGTTAGAAATGTTAGCTGAGATTTTGCTCCAGCTGAAAAATGCTGTGTAGGCAGATCCGCTGTAGGAGAGTGAGCCTGGGCCTTCCTTTATAGTTGAAAACAGATTGGAAGAGGAAAGGAACATTTCTTCCTGTGGACCCACTCTGCCCTCCTGGCAGGAAGCTCTTTGCAGCTGCACTGCTGGCCACCTGTGACAGCAGCGCTCAATAGCTGGATATCCTGTTGTACGGTTCGGCTTCTCAGCTGTCCAGGGCGGCTATGTGGAAAGTAAATTGTGACTTTCCAGGGTTTTAAGCATGCCAAGATCAGGTATGAAAAAAAAGGACACTGGAACTCGCCAAATCACAAATCTTTTTGGCACACTGCAGTTAACGCACTTGGTTTCCAAGACATGCTCCTGTGTGTGCGTGCTTGCATGTGTGTAAGAGCAAGATGTTTTATCGCGGCTATGGCTTCAGATCCTCAGCAAGCTATTGACGAGCTAACAGCTAGCGGAAAGCAACTGAAATGAGCAAACATCAAAACTAGCCGCAAGATTCCAGTGTTCAGATGGAAAATCTAAATCAGTTCAAATAAGAATGTCTATGAAGGGACCTCAGTTTTGGCCCTTTTCCACTCCTTTGTGCAGGGAAAGTAAAATTGGAGCACGTGATTTCCTCTCCCAGAGACGTGGGACAGAGGGAGAAGGGGGATTTTAAAACAAAGTCTGGAAAACCTTTCTAAGCATGAATCACACTTTAGGTCTTGGTAGATTTTTTTTTTTTAAGGACTTTACACAGGTGAAGGCATTCTACATATCCCAGGGCCTAAACTTTTTGCCTGAAAGGAAGAGAAGGGAACAGATTTACTTCATGATATTGTACTTTTGGATAACTGTTTTATAGGGGTTTAGAAGCACTGAGTCTTGCCTTGCAAGTAAGAGACAGGCTGCCTTGCTTGTGTCTTTTGTAGCCTAATAACTCTTATACTTCTATAGTAAGTTAAATAAACCATAGGATTCCTGGAAATTTAAAGTTGAATGGATGGGCACACTGTCACTTATCCTTAGACTTAATTCCATCCAACAACTAAACAAGCATGGACTAGTATTACAACGCTACCAAAGACGTATTCACGTTTTTTTACAGGAAGTTCATCGACACTGAATTTTAGTGAATCCTGCTATCTTACTTTTTTAGATCTTTTTGAAAACCCATACAGAATGAAATTTATTTAAGTGAATTCTCTAAACATCAAAACTAAATGTAAAGCTAGGAGAGAAACAGATTTGTATGATCATTTACAATGCCTATGTTTTGGAGTGTTTGCTTTACAACTTTAGATATACAAACTTAGCTTCCTTAAATGCATTTATTGTTATATACTGATGAAACTGCAGCAAATGTATACATACAGTTCTTCCATGTTTCTGCAGACGTGAAATACTAACTATGAATTTGTTGGGTGTCACCGAGGCTGACAAACTCTCACCAAGAACTTAACATGAATTTAAGAAAAAAAACCTACACCGTTTTCCAGAACTAATAGCTCCAATAACAGGGGCCACAACTCAGAATACAGTAATATAATGAGATATGCCATTGTGCCAGAGGTTTCCTTCAAGGTTGGTGTAACAGTTGTAGGTACTTAGTCACAGGTTAGTGTGTCTGAGTGTGGGAGAGAAGTGACGTAAAAACTTATTTATTCAAGCCAAATGAAACAAACCTCTCACATGTAGTAGATGTGCTCAGAGATCAAGGCACACAGAAAAGTGTAGGCTCAATGTCCTCCTATAAGAGATTCAGAGCAGTGAGCACAGAAATTAGCTCTTCTTGGGCCCACCTTTGTCAATGACTTAAGCCTAGGAATATTCTTTGTGAATAAAGGAAGGACATCAAAGAAACCGCTCACTCTGCAGTTTATCTCTCTAAGGGAAACAATCTCTAAGATCCACTAAAGCAGCCAAGTGATTGAATGTGAAAGAAGAAGGAATAATATATCTGAATAATTTGTCATCAAAAGAAATCTTGAATCTAACTGTTAATTTAGGAAATTTAACACTGAGTGGTCAATCCTTTGCCTTGTCCCTCTTTCATAAACCCCAAATTAACCAGAAGTAGACCAGCCCATCCTAGTAGAACACCTCTGAATTAACTAGACTTATGCCAGGTTTGCATTTCGTCACACAAGTGACAGCTAAAATAAAAGGGTTAGCAGATATCTCTAGCACAATTTCCTTTAAAAGTTCAGATGCACTTTCATGGAAAATGTTGTGTGGTATTCCCACAGTCCCATTTGGCCTGCTTCACTTAGTGCAGTAAAGTAAAGCTAAATCTTGTTTTAAGAAACCACTGTCTTCTGCTATAGTATGAGAAATATTAATTTGTCTAATGTATATTAAAGAATACTATTAATCAAAAAAATCTGATGTCTAGATTTTTTCCAGATGAGCAAACACTAGACTGGGATTTCTCAGCATTGATGGTCTCCCCTGTTAATTTCATTGAGAATGCCTTTGCTTTGTTTGCAGGAACTCATCTTTCTCCCTATGAGTATGTAAAAGGTCATATGTTTCCACAGAGTCTCTGCCAAACACAGCCAAAAGAAAGGGTCTTTTGAATCACGACGTGCTCACATTTGAGCACTCTGGTGCTTCAGAAGACTGCTTATTTTGTTGCTCCTTTTCTCTTTTGTCATTTGTTATTAAAGTAAAAATTATAATCTTAGGCCTGTTGATCCACTTGTCCTTTTCTTGAGAAAACTTATTTTTTTCTTTGAAGAAAGAACCCTGTGTGCTAACTCTTCCCTGGTAATATGTGTGGAAGCCCAGCTCTGCTGTGAACTTTACCTAAGCATTAGGACTGTCTCTTTTACAAGTGTTACAGCTGATAAGAATAATTGCTACCCCTATGTCTGATTACAGTACATGCAAGGAAACAGGAGATCAGTCCATAATAATGGTAAAGTACTCAGGGACAACCACAGGTTAAAAGTAGAGATATCATTAATGTACGTGCACTGGTAATTAGGAACTACAATGCAAGGAACCCCTGGAGAATACGATAGCCTTTTACTGTTTATTGATGCATTGGCTACTATTATTATTTTGTATGACTTAGCTAATTGTGTGTCAAAACATCTCAGAAGAGTATCCTATTGGGTAGATGGAAGCTTTGTTCTTCATAGAAAGATACGTCAATGCTCCAGAGTTTCCTTCGATGCCAAAGTAGCGCTTATTATCAGTTTTTTCCCCAAATTGGTCAGACAGCTGGATCATTCACTACATTTTTTTCCTACATATTAAAGTTGATGAGGCCCAGGCATAATGCTATTTCAGTTTGGAAGAAACTTGGTTCTTAAACTACCATAAAACTTTTATTTCAAGCCAAATGTTCTGTAGAAAATTTCACAGGTTGAGACAAAAATAGGTCAGATTTGTTTCTTTGAACATGAATTAAATGCTGCAGTTGTAGCAGACACACACAGGCACAAAGATAAAATACATCTTATAACGATCATGGTTTTCAAAATCGCTGAGGTGCATAAAAGTAGATTTCCCTTCTCAATAACTAGAGGTTCCATTCTTGCTGTAAAAACTGTCATGTGGTATTGCTGCTAAGCAAGAGGGCAAAGAGTTATCACACAGTCCATTATGGCCCCCACAGTTCCACCCCATGAATTTCAGTTAGGAAAAAAAATTGGAGACCTAGAGTATTATTTGAGGGGCAGACTGAGGTTAGGTTGTAAGAAAGGAACACTACATGGTGCTTGCAGCAGAGCAAAGGATAATTCAAAATATTAATGCAAGACAAAACCTTTTTATTGCATGAGCATGTGAGCAAAGCCTGGTAACAGCAGAGCCCACAAAATGATTCAACATGCATCTACAGGGTAGATCTGAAGAAGTTACCCCTTCCTGGTGAATGTGTGGTGTTTTGTTTTAGTTTCATGAAGCTTTCTCTCCTAGTCTGAGCATGCCTCCTGAGGGAGCGTTTTCCAAGGAGGCCCTTGGAATCCAAGTAGTCACTTCGTTCCTCACAATCTGGCATGCAAGTTGTAAGTAACCAGAATAATAGCAAAAAGGATTAAAACTTCACTATCTTGACATGGACATCAGTTAAGAGAATATAATTTACAGCAGTATTAGCCTTTTCTAACTTATACTGGGACTGGAACTGAAATAAATTCCCCTAGTATCACAAAATTTCTACTTTAAGTAATGTGTAGTTGTATCAATGTCCAGCAAAACATTTAAAACACACACTTCCTATATCTCCTGACATGTCTATTCAAGGACTGTCCACTGAGTCTATTAGCTTTCATTGTTCTTTCTCTAGTCTTAGGCCCCTATGACTTGGGAGAGACAGAAAATATATACAGGATAGAAAAATATATGTAAAATTCTCAGGTTTAATTAGAATGCAGTTTTCTAGACTTTTTCTGGTATTTGTGTCACTATTAATGGGAAAATATAAGTGTAGCTTTCTCATTGGGATTGGAAGAAGGGAGGGGGCTGAAAACAAGACATTTATTTCCTGGAAATTTTGAAGGTTTCAAAATCCATTTTCATTCCTCAGTGTGATGAAAATGAGCCATGTCCATATTTACATACAGAAAAAAAAACTTGAGAAGGGGCAAGAAGAATCAAATAAGGGTTGATAAAGACGTACATCTGGTCCTCCTGTGACTGGAGCAATCCTCTTAACCACCAGATTGCCTGTTATTTCATTAATTACTCCACTGAAACTCTTTTCCTTCCTAGAAATAATCTATTATTTGTTGCCCTATGGCGCACAATGGCTCTAGTACCAGAACTACCCCATTCCAAAAGACATAAATAAAAAAATAATGCTAGTAAACCTCATGCAAACATCTGTGTTCGTCACCTTAAGGTAATGAAATGCTAATACTAGGCAGGAATATGGTGGATTTTCAAGGCATCTGACATTCAAACAGTTAAATCAACTCTACTGATGGTTTAGTCAAGGCAGACTGGAGAGCATTCAAACCAAGTACTTTAGCCTTCTTCTGTTTCTGCATTTTATCTTGTTAATATAATCTTTCTTGTTCAGCACATTCTCCTTGAGGGCATGTCTACACTAAAGTAGACAGGCCACATCCCACTTAAGGAGCATTCTGAACTGATTTGGCTTAAGTCAGCTCTGTGCCAGAAGACACATAGCCATGTTTATATGGCACTGTGGAGGTTCAAGCATCCCCACAAAGTCTGTGAAAATGGGCTTGCTTTGTGCACAGTGCCATTTTCAAAGAACCTCTCAGTTGTAAAACCTGTTTTCATTAGTCCTGCAACACGGCACCAGGAAATCACAGAAGGACTCTGTTACATCAGGCTTTTCTGTCCCTTGTTAGCTCTTCCTGCCGTCTTGGTTTAGTAAAATATTCACCTGCCTTTTCCAAGCACTCTCAGTGAGTAGCCCACAGAGTATTTTATGCCAGATCTGCCAAAATCGGACTGGAAACTGCACTCTCTTTGAGCTCAGAAGCTTAAGCTGTACTGCTCTGTAGGTAACAAGGGTTTGGGATAGAAAGGGAAAATATAAAAGCAAGCAGATTTCTTTTCCTGTTCTTCCTTGTAAATAAGCTTGATGAAATATCTATTAAGTGTAGGCCCAAAAATCTCTTTGATTTTAGATTTCATGGCTGTTTAATTTGAGAGGGAAAGGTCCACAACTTCAACAAATTATGAAATTTTTTCATCATTTTACAGACAAAATAATAGTCATAGAACCCCACAAAAGAACAACCAATTTGGCTGAAGCTATGTGTCAAAATCTAAATATACCTGTCATGAGACTTCATATCTGCCGAGGAAAGCTAGCAGCAAAGCTCTATCCTACTTAATGTCTCAGACGTACATATGCAGTTATGAGACTTTCACCCAATACAAAATCAATAATTTATACAAGAAATCCTGCATGTGTCTCTCCTAACTACCAAATAATAGATGAAAACTGACAGATAAAAGCCCAACTTCAACAACGTCTCAGAGACAGATACCATGTACATGCAGGGCATCAGTTAAATCTGTTCTCCTGAGTATGTACTATGCAATGATTGGAGCTGGAAGAAAAACTCACCTGAGAAAAAAAAAAAAAAACAAAAAAACCCCAAAAACCTTTAGCTTTGGGTAGCAATAAATTAGCTTAGTTGGACTCCAGATAACAGGACGAGAAGGTCACAAGACAATTTAAGAGGCATTCATGCTTCTTTCTTCCAACTTCTTTTAAGATCACATTGGAAACCTATAGGGGATGTTACCAATAAAATGCCTGGACCACTCTGCAGTCTGAAATGCAAGATTCATGGGGTTACACAGAGAGCTAGCAAGCAAGCAGGAGCCTGATGCTTGCTGCCTGGTGTAAAGGGCACTCTCCTGGGACTGCATCCTGATCCCCACTCTGAAGGATTTTTCATTAAGCAGTCTTTGGATAAAATACATCAGCAGTGTTCAGAGCAGAGCCTAAATGCCAAACTCCCTATTTTCAAACATACCTCCTTAACCAGGGAGTCTGTCATTGTTGGCTGCACATTGTCCTACCTTCAGCAGCAAGGGTGGAGACCCCCACTTTCTCACCTCTGCCATCTCCTGGGACATGGTATATCCTCCTACGAAATATGAATGTAGACCTCTTCAGGCTCTGGAGGAAGCTGAATCCCTACTTGTTGTGTTAGTACTCTGACCACTGAATGACTATGAAAATGCGGGGATTACTCTGCCAGCTGTGCTTTCACATGAAAGAGACCATAACTGTTGTACTTGATGCTGAATTGTGCTGGCATTGTGTATCAGCACATTTTCCCACATGGGGTGCCTCAGAAATGCTGAAGTATGCAGCCAGAATGAAGGATGAACCAGGAATGTGTGCACCTACTAGGATCCAAAGCCAAGCTATACTAGCCTTGCCCCTTGTGGCCCCTGAGATGTTGCTTCTGGGAGCCATTCCTCCTAGACCGTGCAAATTGGGCTGTGTGGCTTTTTAATGATCCTATTCAAACCCAGGCATCTGACCTGAAACTGGAGCTGTAAAATCAACAGTCTGTCTGTTCTACATTTAGGGGGCCTGAGTAGCCAGGTGATGTTTTTAATGATTCTCTTTCTGGAATTAGAAAACAAATTTTCCTTAAAGTGAGATTTGTCACAGTTCCTTAGGAGACCAGAAGGCCACAGACAGTGGTTTATTACATGAACCAAAGGAAGATACAAAACATTTTGGAAACTTGTTTTAGTTTGCACTCTTCTATGGTATTTCCTTGAACAATTGCAATTCAAAAAGAAATGCTTTCAAGCACTTGAAGTACCTAAGCTTATGAGACTTTTTCCTTGCATCTCCTGAATTGGATATTCTAATTAGATCATGTTAGCATCACGTTTTCAAACAGCTTGTGTTTTGTTTGTCAAGTTAATTTTTAGCAGACAAGGAAGCAGTCAGTAAGCTTCTCTGTCAGGGCACCCCCTGCTCTCTGTCTGCTGTCCATGGAAAGAGTTCCCCACATCTTCCCAACTCCCTGCCTTCTGACCTCTCTATCTCACTGTGTACAAAGCAAAACATATACTTGGTCCAATGCACAGATCTTTTTTTCACAGACAGTGAAGTTCAGTTCATGATTTATGCTAACATTTTCTTAGAAGATGCACAATTTTGTTTTGCTTTCCTAATTAGACTACATTAATATTTTACCTCTGCATAACCCTGGTTTTCAGTGTTTTGTGTTTCCCTTGAATTGATCTGAGTTCCTGGGAACATGATCACCCAGAGCAATTGAAGAGAATTGTTGCGTGTCTCCTGAGCCTACGTCAGACTTTATTAGTACACAGTGGTGCTGATACTCATCTTCCTTCTAGCTGAGGGCTAGGAACCCACACAAGAGGAGTGGGTTCTCCAGCATTTGATATTTGCCCATAAACAGCTAGATTTCATGGCAGTTTGTGACCATCTGCTTTGGAAAATATCAGTATCTTAGCTGAAATTGTACCTAAAGGACAGAGGAAGCCTGTTCACTTAGAATAGAGGTTATTTTTTAATTATTTTTTTTCAATGTTGAAAACCCATAAGGTATAAAAAGTTCTGGAAAACCAAGGCCTGAATTCTACAGTTGTGCACTACGCTCCTACAACTGATAACAGAATAGGAAAGTAAATAATACAAATATTTCTCTTCTCTATTCATCAAACTTCCGAGGCAGCCAAAGCCAACTACTAATAAGAAAGCTCTGCAATTCTGAAGCTTGCTACAACATAATAGAAAATACGGGTAACTGCATTAAGCTTACGAAAAATCTCCTATTTGTAGCAAGATCTCTAATAACAAAATTCATGCCTACTGAGTGGCAACAAGATGCTGGAATCTGGCGTGGAGGTTGTATTTAATTTTCTCTTGGTACAAGCTCTTAGATCCTACTTCTTGTACTACTCAGGGCCTGTAACATGAATCTAGATAGAATAATTGTATTGTGAGAGTAGACCAGTTGTATGGACCACTTTCTTCTCTGTGAGGCTTTTGAGGCAAATAGCAAAACCTGGTTATCAACTTCAAAAGGACAAGCTAAAAATCAAGCTACAAAATTCACACTTACCTTCAGAAACAAATAAATGCAGCTCATGATTAGAAAAGAAAAGACTATTCGTCACTCAGTGCCTTCTGTTGGAAACCAGACCACTTATTTGAATTTAGGAATGCAACTTTAGGAATCCTTTTTTTTTTAAGTGTTTGCCGGTGTGTTTTGCAGAGCAGTTCATCTGTTTTGTTTCTGTGAGTAATGAGCTCATCTGCTCATAGCCTTTATGTAAACATGTGGGTTTGGAAATAAACAAATGCTATTCAGTAAAAGAATACACATCAACACAAGCACCTTCTTCTATATCAGCCATATTTCTGCTGATTGTATGCAATTAAATCAATTTAAGTATATTTAACTGAACTATATTTAAGATTTAAAAGGAACTGCATTGAGACAATAATTGTATGAGTAATAGTGCCTACTGAGATCACAGTTTAATTGTTTCAAGCCTCTCAAACATAGGGGGCACCACGGGGAAACACATTTTTATTTGCCTTTGCTTCAGAGAGGATGAACAGCTGAACTGTGTTACCCCAGAGTTAGAATACTAACAATATTTCCCAGTGGCTTAGTCTGCTTTGTAGACTTTAATCCAAAGAGTTGACAATAACTTCAAGACCACTGAGAGCTACACAGGGTTTTGTATCCATGAATTACAGGTGTTTTAAAAATTGCTTGTATTAATGCACCTAATCTTGAGAAAGAAAGGGTTTTTTTTGCTGTTTATGGGGTTTGCAATATATTCAAGCAATGTTATTTTAAAGGTGCTAAGCTGTGCTTCTGTTAGATGTGCACTGCCATTTCAGAGATATAAGTAAACTCAATTAAGCTAACTTACTTTTAAAATATGTCTTTTACCTGACTTCTCGATAGATGTGCCATTCCTGTTGGCAGTGCCCTTAGAGGTTTTCACTCCATGGCAAAGGGAAGAGCCTGAGTAAGGACTGCCCATCCATTCCTCTTCCTTTCTGCCTCTCCTATTGATTCCTATCATCATCTTCTTTGCTTCCTCCTCAGTAGCACAGATATAAATTGACCTGGGTCAAATGTGAGATGACCTGGGTTAAAAGAAGTTTTTCCTTCAACTTATTCTTAATACTTATTATTCCACAATGGGACATAGCGGAGAGAGTCCTTAAGGCGGCATTGCCACTAAAATGCTTCACACCATCGGACCAGAGCTCACAAGTGTAGTTCCATGTAGATTTTATCTGGCAACAAAGCCATCTGAAGAAGATACTTTCCCCCTGACCATATTTGTCTACTTCTACCCTTTGCCACAAATTAATGTCCCTCTTTTATGCTGATGCAGTCTCCTCTCCTCGTTTGTTTTTTTTTTTGACACTCTTAATGAAATGTACCATTGAGACAACAAAGAAGGTAGAAAACTAGATGAGGAGTAGTCTGAAAAATAACATGTAGTTGGACAGATAGGGAGCATTTCGCTCCATATAGGCAGGAAGAGCACACAGTGCTCTCATTCTCTCACAATACTCTTCCTATTTCCTGGGCTTTGACACTGATGGTGTCATCCCAACAAGTTAGTGACTGCGTTAGAGACAGAAATTGAATCCTTGTCCTGATCTGGTATGCTGAATTCCCTATCTGTCCTGTCTACTCCGTAGGGGTTTGGCCACAGCTGTTGTAATCGCACCTGAATTTTCAGAGGAGCATTTCTAATAACAGTCTGCGTACTTTAACTGTACAACCAGTCTTTGGGCAATAAAGTTATTGGTGAACTTTTATCATACCGTTTTTTGCCGTGAACTTAACTTGACCTGGATTCAGTTCACTCAGGCAATTTACAAGCAGACTGTTGAAATTATTCACTATTCACTATGCTAGAAAGATTATTCTGCTTTTTCAGTATGGTTGTTTTAGCAAAGTCCATTTAAGTGAAAACAAAACAAAAAATGGTGGGTTTTGATGAAATATACAGGGACTAAGACCTTATACTCTTAATTGAAGTTAGATGTGTCAAAAAAGAATTCATCCACCAAATGCCTTATGCAGACGTTAACAAGTGACCTGTGCTTTTTTTTTTAAATTTAGACTGAAGTTTTTAAATACTTTTTTTCACCAGATATTGATACATCTGTAAAATTTCCTTTGCTTCTGAAATACTTTCTTCTTGAAAAGACAAGAGATCAGTTCTAATGGAAAACTGGGGGGGGGGAAACTTGAGAAAATTTTTTTCTTATGTTTTATAGGGAAACTACTTTTCTTACTAGCTAGAGCTTCTGTGATAACTTCCTAATTGTATTTCATTTTGTTGCATGAAGCAGTCTGAGAAAACTTTACTTTTTTTAACTGCTATAAAAAATGAGAATTATAAAAAGTGTATTTTTATCAGTCACCACAGCCAATCAGTCTGTTCCAAAGAAATAAAGACATCACGTTGCCTTTAAAAATTGGCTGTAAAAGTGGCATCTTCTATATTAAGAGCTCTATCCTTTGCATATAATAAAACTGTGTATTTAGAATTGTATCTGCTTAAGATTATTAGCTGACAGAAACAAATTTACTGTCTTGTTAAAACCTTTTAGCACAGCAGAAAGAGCATAACAGAGCTGTAGTCTTTTCCATCTTGTATAGCAACAACTGGCTTGTTTACAAAATTTTGAGCAATTATGTGCTGAGGAAGTCCACTTAAGACAACTGCATTTACTTTGCTGTTGGAGAGATGAAGTGTTTTGGGCTGGTTTTTTTCTTTCAACTGTAAGTGGATGATTAACTATTAGAAAACACGAGTTCAACTTGACTTCCAGATTCTCAGATCTGAGTTTGCAGCACTAGCAGTTATTGCATTACCTTGTAGCTTGTCCCAGTTGAAGGAAAATAACCACAGGCAGATCTGCATTATAAAATGTTGCCAGCATAAATTTTTGGCTTGCATTAGTGACCAAAATTTCACTGCTAAAGTCTTTTTTTTTAAGAACAAATTTGCACTGGAAATGCAGTTCATTTCACAATATGACTGAGGTAATTTAGGAAAACGTCTTAACACTACTATCAAAAAGAAACCCTTTGCAGGATTTTGCTGGTATAACTGCAGAAAAGTTGCAATGGTATAGACAAACAATAAGAGCCAATAAACAAGAACTTCCCAAGGGCAGATCTTTCATGCGCACTTCCTTCAGTACTGTGATACCATAAAGGGGAGCTCTTTGGGTAATGAAGAAGACTTAGATGGTGTGTGATATGCAGTTCAAGCAAAGCTGGTCAACAGAAAAGTTTCTTGAGTCTTGAGACCTGGTAGGTGTAGACTGTGAAAACAATGGTTCAACACTTGGTCTTGTCAAAGCTGGCATACAAGTATTCCCTGGCTTCTTCCAATCACTTTCACTTTTCAAGAAGTAAACAAACAAAAAATCACTGACTCCAAGCAAGTCAACAAAATGTGGGGTAGTCCCAGCTTCCTCTGGATGTTAACTTCTGTCGACTGATAGCCCTTTCTCTCTCTTTTTGAAGCCAGAAAAGCCCTTTTCTCTAGTTTGCCTGTGAATAAACTCAGCACAGCTGTGCCAGCCATGCTCCAGTGCACGTCTCTGCAGTGAGGGCCAGGCAGCTGTGGTCTCTCCCTGAAGAAGGCTGGCCATTTGGCTAGGAGCTTTGGAAGGGGGTATATAGACCACATCGTGGAGAAAAATGCCAGCCACATGTGATGGCTGGGAAAATCAGTCTGGAAAGAGTATTAAGAGTACACAACCTAACAATGATTCCTTTAATGCTCTGTGGATTGGTAATGTTTTTGAACAAAGTAGAAGAGAATAGCCTAGAGTGCCTGTGGAGGGGGAGGAGGAGGAGACAATGCCCTTATTGTCTTTTAACAAAAACAATTCTGAAGTGTACCTTAGCAAAACTCATGGCTTGAAATCTTTTTTTTTTTTGCAGTTCAGGCCTGATGCGCAGCATGTTCCCCTAGTGTTCCCCCAGCCTTAATTGCATGTACACCCAAAGACTATTGTGCTAAGCACATTTTACTACTGAAAGGAGAAAAAATCATTGAATGTTTGAAAAGCTGATTGACAAGGATTTTTTTTTTTCTCTGAACTTTTAAATGCTTTCAGCAGTGCTTCCTTATAGTCTTAGACAATGCCACTGACCCTTTTACAAATCACTGTACACACTGAAGAGTGAAACTTTATACACAGTTAAAATGAAGCTTTTTGGCCAGGTTTTGACAGCTGTTATTCTAAAACAATGTTTTGGCTCTGATCAAAAATATGACTTTATTTCCTTTTGGGTTTCTACCAGAAGCCATATGACTCTGTTTGATAGATGTGGAGGAGGGGTGGGAGCAAGAAGCTCTTTCAGCCGCTTTCCCAGTACAGCTCAGACTGTAAAAGGAAATTATGAAGGAATCTCATTTTTCCAAGGTGTTGGGCGTATGGTAAGTGGTCCCTGAGATGCTATTTGGAGAGAGGTGAAAATCATGCATCACACGTTTGTTATCAAAGGTGAGGACCTGAACTGCAAGATCTGGAGATGAGACTGCACTTGGATTTTTTGCTCTTCTCTGTGAAAAATAAAAAGATATTCATGCACAGGGTGGTTTTTATATTGCTTTAAGAGTCAGCAGTTGAACCACCAGTAGGTTCATGAAAGCTCCAGGTGGAGCTAAGGTAGGTGGGCGGCAACCTGTGCCCCCACCCGCACATTATATTACCTGCTCAAGTCCCTAATTTACCTTAGTAGGGCCTCAGCTTGGCTTTTGACCACAGGCAATTGCTGTGGTGGCTTTTGCCAAAACCTATTCTGGTTAGAGATTGTATCAGCGTAAGAGGTGGTCCGAGCACTTCTGGGCTGGGCTGAGCTGATGCTGCCTGAGTCTGTAAGAGCTCTGAAATCCAGCAGCATCCTCAAGGTGATGCAAGCTGAGGGGGCCTCTGAAAGCCTGCCAGGTTTCACCGGAAAACTGTTACTGGCTGCAGCAGGTGGTAACTTAGAAGTATAGGAATTATTTCTGTGGGGATTAAAATAGGATGTTTAAGTACTAGTGTTGTTTGCGATTTCCAGAGGTGCAAGGAAATGAAGTCTAGTGCCTATTACGGTATTTCCTGCACTAAAGAGCACAGGTTTGAAATTCCCTTTTAAAGGCCACTTTTAAATATTGAGCAAAATCTTTCAGTTGAAGCTTTCGGCTGAATCTTTTTGAGACCAAACCCCACTAAGCTTCGTTGAGTTTCTCACAGCAGCACTAGCAATCACACTAGCTACCTGAATTCTCTCCATCTCCCCCAAATATTGCAGAGGGAAATATTGCTACAGCAGCTTTAATTCAGGCATTCTCCACTGTCTTTTCACCAAAATATGTCTGTCCTGAAATTCTCTACATCTAGGATGAACAAATAAATTCTGGATGTAGGACGTGGAATGTGTGTCAACACACATTCTTATAAAATGTAGTGGAATAAGGAAATAATCTGTTAGTTTCTCTGCAGTAAGATGCCAGCAAGGAAAGACTACTTTAAAAAACACTGTATGTTTATACTGTTTGGTATGTGTGTATATGTCAGTATATGGATTTCTAGCTTGAAAAACAGATTTTAGGAGTTGTTATCTTTTGCAAGTCATAATAAACGTAAAGAATTGAAAACTGTGGACAGAGGGGATATGTGTGACAGCTGTCAAAGACACATTCACCCACACGGAATATATGAACTATTTAAGTTTACCAAGGCCACTATGATTGGTTGAATAACTGCTGATCCTGCAAGATACTGTGCATGACTGAGCAGGTGTGCATAGTGTGCAAAAGGAAAAATACTGATTTTATAAATTTTGAAAGAGTAAAATAGCAACAAGTTTTCATTCAAATTAAAGAATAATTCAAAATACATGAAGTAGTGAACAATTTTTAATGGATCATCTCAGTGGAACCTAGTAATATTCTGGGAGAAAGATTTTTCTGAACTGGAAACTAGAATATTTCTCAGTATTCTTCATTTGCCTCATTTGCAATGCCTAATGTAAAATTTACCAGCTAGTACATCATAGCAATTACCGAGATGAAGGAAAAAGCAATAATCTAATGGACGGCCTCTATTATTGTAAAAGAGATATGGTCTGCTGAGATAAGATTGGTAAAGATGCTTTGGTATCAGCTCTCCTCACTTCCCCATTTTTGGTAGAGACAAGACAGAAAAGAATTTACCCTTAGCAAACAGGCAAGGACTTGACACAATGGAACAGTGAAGACAGAATAGGTGGCTCCTCTTATTTATGAGAAACTCATTAAAACGTTCTTTATTTAGTTCCTTACCTCTTAAGCTTACAGTACGATAAATGGATAAATTAAAACAATAGCAATAATTCCAGTTTATCCACCTAATATATTAAAAAACAATTTATTTCTTGAAATTAAAATGAATAAAACATAGTTGAAGGAATTCAAGTAATGCAGCAATTCATAACAACTTTCTAGGAAGTGGACACACTATTATCTGCGCTCAAGCTCAACATTTTTTGGAAAGGATTAAGGAGCTTTTTAAAATGTGTCTTCCTTCATTTGTCTTCCTTTATAAAGCTTGCATATTCTTTTCAGCTTGGTAAGTATCAACACTTTTTTTTTTTTTTTGTCTTCTACTTTTTGAAAGACATCTGAGAGCATCATAAGTTATAGTATTCCATGCGCAACACATTTTGACTGGATTTCTTTTAGGACTGCAAAACCTGGAAATTACTAAACTGGCTAGGCCCAAGATCCATCTAATCTGATATTTTATCTGAGAGGGTAGCCACTTCATAGTGGTTGTGAGAAAGAAGGATTGGAACTTCACTGTAAGTTACTACACAGGAAGAGTGGAATAATCTTCCCTTCAGATAAATCTGGCCTTTATCTCTATTAGCTACTGAGATAATTAAACACAAAAGCACAAAGTGTAACTTTCCTTCTGGAAATAATCATAAATTGTAACACTAGCTTTTCCTGCTAGCCTTATAAACTTCCAAACACTGTATTCTGGAATTCCTGTGCCAATGAAATGTGTACCTGAGTTTTTTTCTCTGTTCTTTAAGACAGTATTCATTTTTTTCACTGTAATACTGCAGCAATCGAAACCAGATGCTATGTTCTTCAGCTATTTTAGTTTAGAAAGAAGAGAAAACTAGGGAAGTATGTGTTCTAGCTCTCCCTAGCTCTTTCTGTTCTCTTCAAGCTATTTTGTAACTACTGTGATGACAGGGATCATAGTCTAAATGCACTTCCCATTAACAATGTAATTAGAATACCATGCCTTTTATTTTTAAAGGTACTGGGAATATTTTGTAAAATTCTTGGAAAAGAACTGTTGGAATAGTCCTTTAAAAGGAAGTGTTGAAACCCTTACAGCTGAAAAAGCTTCATAGGCGCATTTCTCTTCCTGCAAAGGTTTTATGGATTATTGTGGATCTCTTCAAAATGTCTAGTCACCAAAATAATAGGAGACTGTGACACTGGTTGAACAGCATAAGTAAAGCTCCAAACTGTGTAAAAAAGTACTGAAATAATTGCTTTTTCCTTTAACTTGTGAGTGGCTATGGCTTAGGGTAAATTCCTGAAACTTAGGATGGGTTAGCTTTTTTTGTCTCTTATTCAACCGAGTCAGTTCTGAGTTTTTAATTCAGTGCAGACATTTTTATCATTGACATTTTAAGGAATAAAACCAAATGTTGAGGTATTGAAGTTGCAGATTCTTCCTGTAAATTTTCATTCTGCTCCCATTTTTGTTTGACTCTTAGGATGCAGGGATAAAAAACTCTGCAGACGACAGGAGTCATTCAACCTTTTATCCTATATCTACCATTTTTCCATACAGCATGTGGGAATCAGGGAATTAGTGGCACAGATCTATGACTTTCTCTGCATTTAGTTTAGAGAACACTTTTTACCCCAGGAAAAAATAACAAACAAACACGGAAAAAAAAATCAACAAAAAACATTGACTGGGCTTTTAATAACATATTATATTCTTTATAAAGCTTGAAATGAGAAACACCATTTAGAGGTAAAATACAATTGTATTTTGTTTCCCTGGTAAAGCTGTCTGATATCATTGCTTCTAAACAGGCCTTGAGTGGACTCCAGGATAAAGTCTAGTCCTCCTGAACAGACACTGACAATCATGATGTCATTCTTGACATTTATCAAAACTTTCCTTAAATACCTATGTTAGGTGATGTCATTAAAGGCTAACCACAGTGAACACAGACTCAGAGAGGATCGGAGGAGCAATGACAGACAGGGCAGGGGGAGACCGCTAACCTCTTCAAGGCAAACAGAGCACGTTGACTTGGCTGCTCCGAGGACCATTGAAGGAGAACTGGTGGGCTGTTGTCCTGGTAGGAAAGCCACTGAGACGACTCAAGGGAACACCATCAGACTAAAGGTGGTCATTGCCTCCAGGAGGATGAGCATTACTGTGGGGTGCCGGGAGAGTAAAAGTTTGGAATTGTGTAAAACTTCTGGAACGTTTTAAGGGGATGGAGGAAATGTGAGACAGTTATGGGATGTTTAGGGGAAAAAATGAGGAAAGAGAGGGATGAGAGTGGATCAAGGGGGAAAAAGTATGGGACAATAAATGGAGAAGGGGATAAGAGGGACCAGTGAATTGCAAACGTGCTGCTGGTCAGTACACTCTCTGACTGAGCCTGTCTGTGATCTCTGCCATCTGTCCTCCACTCACTCATTAAATCCTAAGTGTTTTTCATGTGGGTGCACACTCTATTCTGTGCATGTGAGAACTTTAGCAAACTATATGGTGGGTAGGACAAGAGATCTGAGTACCAGCAGCTGGAGTGGACCCTCAAGGACTCATAGGTCCATGGGCCAGCAACAGGAAGAGACCAGGGTCTAAGGGCCAGCAACCGGAGAGACTGATCATCTATGAACAGCTGCTGAAGAGATACATATTGTTTCTGTATGTATTCCATTATTGCAAGTTTCAGTCCTCTCTTGGCAGGAAGCGAGAAGCAGGATGGGGCCATCTGCACTCTTCATGTTTGTGTGAGTGCTGCTGGTGTCTGCATGGGTACTGGTACCAGGACCGCTCTCTGACTGCAGTGGATCTCTGTGACCAGGCATGTGTATGCTCTGTGTCCATGTGTGTGTGTGTGCGCACCTACTGGGAACACAATCCCAGCCACACTGCAAGCTGGAACTGGGCCAGGGACCTGTAGCATCCTCACCTCTGTGAGGCTAGGACAGGACCTCCTCAGCTGGGACCTCCATCCTGTCAGGTTCAGCCATCTCTAACCAGTGACAAATATGCAAGCTCTAGGCAGTCTGTTCCAGATCTTTAGTGTCCCTAATCCTAGAAGGTTTTCCTGACATCTGTCTGCAATTTAAGATTACTATTTCCTGTTCCATCCACTATGGACATGAATATAGATCATTCCATCTCTGCTTTTTGCTTCTTTGCCAGAGAACATCAAGGCAGGACAGACCATATTTGGAGACCAATGCAACTTAAGTAAGAGCACAAAGACTGCAGTGGTTAACTGAAACGATCCACAGTTCTCTCCAGAGTGTTGTTGCCAGTTTGGTGATATTTAATGTTTCCCAATGTACTCCCAGCTTCACATTCTGTAAATTTAATAGACTTGGCCCATGTTATATCACCTATTACTTAATACATTGAGCAGGCTTGGACTGAGGCCCAAGTGAAACCCTAGTGAACTCCACCTGTTACATCCCTCCGTCCTGGCAATGAGTCGTTCCCAGCTATTCTTTGGGTACGCTTATTCAGCAAGATTGTATCCAACAGTAGTTTGACCAAGACCATAGCTCCATGGTGTGGCTATGAGAATGACACCTGAGAGAGTATCAAAAACCCCATTAAAGTCAGGATATATGACACTACTGCTTTTCCTCTGCTGCCTCTGTCCTGTTATCCTGTCATGGAAAGGAATTAGATTAATTTGACAAAATCTGTTCTCGACAAATCTGTGTTGGCTGCTACACAACTCCTTTTGTTAGCTAAGAGCTGTTGCACTAGAGGTGACCCCAAGTCAGGGAGATGCTTCATAAGCCCATCAGCCAAACGGGACTGGGAGGACGTACTCGGTCATTCAACCTGCATCCTGACAAGCACTTTCAGACACTTTGTCAAAAAAGTCCCTGGCATAGCATCCAACTCACTCCGTAATTGAAGCAGGACAATAGCACTTTGGTTAAGAAACGGACATAACCTGTATGAAAAAGAACATATATAGTAACTGAATCACTGCTAAAGCAATCCAAAGAATCCCGTTTAAGAGTATAACTGTCCCAATAGCAGCAGTTATTGATGATTAATATCATTAGGTTTTAATGAGCTTTCTGGAAACATCCTGATTAAGTGTATTTTTTAATTAAGTTTATTCCAGTTGAGAATTCTTTTATTGAAAGTTTTGACAGTACCTTTTAATTTCTCACCTATTGCTGTAATTTTTAAATCTCTCCCAGTAATGGTATATTTCAATTTTGTAAAATGATTCTAGCATGCAATTTGTTAGAAAGATGTAAAAATAAATTACAGTTGAACTGCATTACTTTAGAAGAAGGTTTCTGTAATTTATTTGCTGAATGAGGCCTAGGAAATTTGGGTTTATTTCTTCCCTCCACTACCAACTTCCCTTTATAATTAATGCAAATAAACTGACAGGGCCTCATATTACTAAGATTCGCTATATTCAGAAAATTTCATGATAATGGAAGGTTAGACCCATATGCTTACCAAGACGTGAGGGAGGAAAGGCGACCTCTGTTTGTGGAAAGTGTAGATGAAGGTGTATACTTCCCGCAGAGTTATAATTTTATTCTGTCATCCTCTAGTTTTCAGTAGTTTTCCCTTCAGGCCCAGAATGACTCTGGCTGTGACCTAACCCCTTTTTCATAGGTTCATATACCAATTTCAGAATATATTTTTTAAAAACTCTATTATTTCTGTGTATGATTTTCTAAGATTACATCAATCCACCTAACTTAGGGGCCTAAGTTAAGCCCAGCTTCATTGACATCTTCAGTGCCTGCACCAGAAGAAGTAGGGGTCTTAACATAACTGTCTTTGCTGAAAAACAAACCAAACCACACCTAAGTTATAGTTACATATCTGTTAGGAAGGTGACAGGTACAGCGGCACACGTGCTTTTGATCAAGGTTACAGTAGCATATCCTCAAATCTCTGTATGCATAGGATGAATGGATGTGGCCCTGATATGTTCCTAATCTAAAGAAGTTACCACAAAAGACAGAGCCGAGGATGTGCTGACAAATGTGAATGTTATGTTTGCTACTCGCTTTCCCAGAACAGCCTGACTGGCTTAATGTGAATTGTGTTTCTTGGGCTGGCAACTTCATTTTTGTGAATAGTTTTGAGGTTTCTCATTCTTGGTTGTTGTTATTCTTCTTCTCTGGATTTTTTCAGTAGGACTGTGGTATAACACAACCACTGACAGCCAATGTCCCAGATTCATCTAGCATCATTAACTTTGTGGGAAGTGGCACTAGAGGATGTACTGTGCAGTTGTTCCACTTGGCTCCAGCATTCACACGTACTGGCACCATAGACAGAGAAATGCACATTCAAGATCATTCCTGCAACTTGGTCACTCTCAAACGTGAAAAGAAAAAACAGGAAAGGTTAATGAAGAGAAGCTGATGTTTAAGCATTTTCTATAACCGGTCAGTAACAGCTATGTGTCTTAGAAACTGCAGTCTTGTGATATCTTCATATGATTAAAAATATAGCTGTGTGGCATAGTAATATTTTAAATGTTTAACTAAAAATTCTGTGTCAAAATGTGTTCTATGAGGCACAACAGAAATACATTTTTAAAACCCAAAATGTTTAAAATAATTACAAAATTTGAAAACCTCCAACTCACCACTTTCTGTACTATCCTGGAAGATAAGAGAATAGGCATATCATTGGCTGACTAAGGGACTGCAGGGAAATACTAAATAATATTTTTTTTGCTCAATTTCTAGTAAAAATGGACATTGTTTTTCAGTCACAAATATTTTCCAGAAAGTTCAGTTTTCACTGTGAAAGCAGAAATCATCTCCCTGAACAACTCCATTTTCTAGCTATGAAGCTAATGTTTCCACAATTAAGAGAGTGTTATTAGAGTTTTGGGACACAGTGAAATAATAATAAAAAAAATTACATACATGAATATGTGCAATGGATATATCCAAAATTTTCCTCATGTGCAGGTTCATTGTAAAAGGTATTGATCAGATCTGAAAACACTGAGAGACATGAACAAGTATTGAAAGAAGCAGAAAAGCATAGGTCATGAAGGATGTACAGCCTGAAGGATTCATCCTAAGTTTGAGAAAACTAGAAATAGTTATTTATCTGATGAACTGTTTATCGTGAAATACTTTTGTACTTGAAACACATTTCCAGATCTCATCATCTGCTAATAGTTCAGCTATTTGTCTTTCTTCTTTTATTGTTTGTCTCTCTAAGTCAACTCAACATGTTGTTTATAATTGCTGACAGTCTCTCTGTCAGATGTACACTACATCCCTCCCAAATCTGCTTTTATCTTTTACACAAAATAAAGCTGCTCTTATTACAGCCTCTAAGGGCTGTTAGCCAGATCTCAGAACCAGTACTTGTCCTGCATCTTTTTTGACCTGCTTTTCTGTTCATTCTCCCCTGTGACTCATTTCTCTGTAACCTCATCACAAAACCAAACACAATGATTTTCTTAGTATCGATGACTCCCAGATGTATACTCTAGGTTAATCTGCTTCTCTCTAGACCAAGAGCCACTCAAGAAGATAGCTAAAATAGTTTAATCATCTGCCTTCCCACACCTTCCTTTAATAATATTTCCACTGCTTGTTTTTTCTGATCTGTAGCCTGCTAGTCCCCTCCAACTCAGGCCCTTCTGTAGGTCTTTCTGCCTAGGCTTTGCTCAAATATTACAGTCTCTATCAGACAAAATATGCCTAAGAACTTTCCTGTCTAAACCTGCAACTCTTCCAAACTCAAACCATCCTGCATCTTTTCTTCTCCTCCTTGATAAGCATTATCATGTCTCATCCATTCTGAATGTTGCAATAAAATATATTTTCTGCTATGATCATGTCATATATCTCTCTACATTCCTCCACTTGCTTACCCTTCTCCCTTATCAAACACAAGCTGTTTGTTTTCACTGCAGAAGCCTCTACCAGCATCTCCACATAAACCTTACTTTTCATTTAAAACTCTGGGTGCAGATCCTGTCTCTGTCTAGTCCTTCCAGAGAAGCTGTTGCTCGGAAACTGGCTGGGCATCAGTCTGCTTGTGGGAGGCGTTGACTGCTTGCCTTTGCAACACTTGGTTTTTTCCTCCTTTTTTTCCCTCATGTATTAAAGTGTCTTTATCTTGACCCATGAATTTTTCTCACTTTTGCTCTTCTTATTCTCCCCCGGATCCCACCATACAGGGGAGTGAGCGACTGGCGAGTGCTTAGTTGCTGGCCAGGGTCAACACAGCACATGTGGAAAAATAATTTGACTTTTTTTTTTGAGAATTCCCCTAATCTGGCACTATTAGGAATCTGCAATTTATAGCCATTTGATGGCAATTGTGTAATTCCAACTGTAGGAAAATCTGACATAATTTGAACAAGCTTATAGTGAAAGCTTGAGTATTGCAAACCAGAGTCATGAAAAGATTTTCTCACTTTTACTTTCAAACTCTTAGATTTTAGAGCTTCACATTTCATTCCTTGTTATTTCAGAGTCTGAGAATGAACTATGCCCTGTTTGGAACTCACTGGTGGGCTGGGCACGGTCCTGCTTCATTACTTTTTCTTTTTTTTTTTTTCTTTACTGTTTGAGAATTTCCTTTGCTGATAGAAACATACAGTATAAAGTAAATAAATGTTGTAAATGATAGTGTTCTTTTCCCGTCTTCATCACCTAAATGTTAATGCTAAAGAAGATAGGTTCAAAAGTGTGCACATTTGCCCAACTTCAAATTTAAATGAAAAAAATCTCTTGTTATTTGGGCAAGTTCAAGCACACTCAATTTCATCATGGGTGACTCGTTTTCCTACATTCTTATTTTTCAAGATTAAGAGATCTACTTGCCATAAAAGGCAGAGAAATAATAGAAATAACAGAATAAGGGAATAACTTGCAGCATGTTACTGTCTGGACTATCGAGCTGGTTAACCCCTGAAGGGTTTAACTTACATTTTCTATACACTATTATCAAGACAAAAATCAGAGTGAAAATGAACTAAGTTTGAACCAATCAGTGAGATAATATTTCACCACTTGCATAGCAAAGAATTTCTGGCAGGTGGCAGGTACTAGAGAATACGTATGAAACTTTTTGGCAAACTGAGCTTGTGAAGTAATTGCCAGACTGTGTGGCCTCAGCTGCCTGGAGTAGCTTTTCAAGAGATAAAGCACACTAAAATAAAAATTAAATAACAAACCAAAATGCTTGCTTTATTGAAGAAATATCACTGGTAACTTAAAAGACAAAATATGTCCAAAAGTCAACTCGAGCAGTGGAATCATTAGCATTAACATGGCTCCTTGCATGTACACAGCACAAGTGAATCCTTTCAAATGCTACTGCCTCTCCATGCAATGCAGAATACTGCAACTGTTATATCAGCTTGTGAGTGAACTGGTACAATAAAAATAAATGGATACAATAAATTAAAAAGTGTTAATGGTTTGTTTAATTTTGTATGACAGTAATCATGACATTCTGATCTCTCAAACTACAGGTCATACAAATATAAGCCTAATATACTGCATGATGTATGTAAGTAAATGTGTTAGTATTTTATTTCAAAAATATTGATACATGTAATTTTAGGTGTTGATGTATGTAACGTCTTAGCAAAATCAAATCTTAAGTGTTCGGGGAACTAGCTTTTCGAATCATAAAGAACTTGCCTATGAGATTCCACATAAGTTCTCAAAGCCTGTATTTTTTTTTTGTTGTTGACAATTGCAGTATTTTCATTGAAGACACTTCCAGAAAAGAAGCTGTGGACTCTGTGCCTTGAACTCAAAGGCAATTTCTGGGCCAATTTTTCAAGCAAGGTCTGTCTGCATATATAATTTGATTCATGTTTTAAGTGCTGAATTGAGGATGAAAAACTGAAATAAAAGTGGAAGGAAAAACAAAGGTAACTTGATCAGTTTTGACACAGAAGATTTTCTGATTTGTGTGCTGTCTTAATAACATTGGGAGAAATGTCATGAATGTAAAAAATATATACTTTTATATCACAAAGAAGTCCAAACGGGTCCAAGATCGTTTTGCCAACTATTTTACCATACAGACAAAATAGAAGACACAAAGACAAATCTTCCCATGATATCAACAAAGCAGTAGGAAGAAAACTGCTGGATTGTATCAAGGTCACGGTTGCTATGCTCTCTACTTTGGGGGTTGTTTAGCTTTTCTGAACTAAAAAGTCTTTAGCATAAACTGCATTGACAGGAGGAACTGAAATCCAGACTGTCCATCCAGGAGGATGTGCTCATTACCAGATCCCATATGCAATGGTCTTTGCTCTCCATTAGGCCCCCCAAATTTGTCCATCCATTAGCAGGAGTGATAGAAAATAAACGTAATCCAGTGGCCCAATGCATCCACTTCTGAGTTCAGAAAAGGAAGACGAAGAACCCTAGTCACGCACTGTCTAACTTCTAGGCTGTAGTGAAAATGATGTGGCTTTTCCCTTTTTTTTTTTTCAGGTACCTAAACATATAAAAGGGTTTCTGTCTAAAAATTCCAGTTCTAAAGAGTGACCGAGGCCACAGGCCAGCACTTCAGTCTGAGGAAGCAACCCAGAACATCCTTGTCTGTGGCGTTCCTGTTGGCTGGCATAGGCTTTCCCCTCTTGCTATGCTGGACATCATGTATCCCGTTGTAAAGTTCTTCTGTTCATGTAGCTGCCTTCCTCTGTGAATTATAGAAGGAATGCAAGGTGCCTCAATGTATTGATTGCCAGATCAATCAATGTGTCCATCAGGACACATAAACCCCTTTGTGAATTCAATGTGTCCAAGTGTAAGATCTAAGTTTATTGCAAGGGGGCTATATATCTTTTTCCACCTCAAAACCTTTGAAGAAATTCCAGCCTAAATTAATGTTTTGTGGGAAAATGAGATCAAGTTTTGAACTTCATTGGCAGGGATCTTTAGTGATGACAGTGATGGTAAGAGAGCATGAATCGGTAGGTCTGTATTATGCAAGGTGACATACACAACCACAGGACAACTCAGTGTCTACAGTAAGGATTTGTTATACTTGGCAATGTTGAAAAGCAGTGCTGTCTATTGTGTCAAGCCATATCATTGAAACCTATTATGCTTTGGAAAAGCATGAATTTATTTCAAATTCAACCTTAGAATTACAGTGGTTTATTTTATGTCCTTGAGTTGAACTTTGTGTTTAATGTCTTTCCATCCTCTACGGCTCAAGGTGTTTCAAGAGAAAAAAATGTCTTTTAAAATCTCTACCTCTGGAGCACAGACAAGTAAGTGGCCGGGGGTTGAAGGAAGCTCTTACAAAATAAGCCAAATTTAAAATTTTTTGAAAGAAAAAGACGATATATTTTCAGATATATTTAATGGCCTGGAAGTCATTTGGCTCTTTCTGAACAGAAGGGTAACAGGCTGCATAGGATAACAGTGCTGGTTTTGTCTAAGTTTCAGTATTTGTTTATTTCTACAGATTTCTGATTGTCTGATTGGCTGAGTGGGTACTAATTTCATGGCTAGCTGAAGCTCAGTTTAACAAAGCACTTAAGTGTTCACTTAGCAGTAAGCACATGGGTAGTGCCATTGATTATGTCAAAGGAATTATATGAATGTTTAAAGCTGAGATTGTTTTCTGCTCAGCTTTGCTGAATGGTGTCAAATTTTCCATGATCAAGCTTCAATTCAGCAGAATCACTGTTATTCAACAAAATAGAGAGCAATGTGCATGATTTAAAGTAAGTTCTGAATTTCCCTGACACAAAATTAGTGGGCTTTATAAAACTAGGTTTCACTGACACACCTGAGAATAATTTTTAAAAGTGTTTACTTAAAAGGCTATGGCTTTCCATATCTGTATTCTGAAGTAGTTTAAATCTCCCTTGTACTGACCAGCCTTATGGCAAAGTACAGAGCATTCTCAATTTTTAATATTGGAATTGTGCTGTGAGTATATGTAGTACAGATATTAGAATCATAATCCAATTGTTACTGAGGATAGAAAAGTCTATTTACTGACTAAGGAATCATGAATTCTCAGCATTTTAAATATGATACAGAGTCCAGCCAAATCAGTGCAAAATTTTCTTTCCATTTCAATGGCTGTTGCCTTTTAGGTGGACGAAAATTCATTTTAAAGGATTTTAAAATTTGTGTAACCTCTTTTATAACCAATTCTTTTTTAATAGATGTTCCATGCCTTGATGATTATCAGCTGCCAAAGACAAAATGTTAGTATAATACCATGTAACTTTTGCTAACCCCTAGTGCCGCTCTTACCCTTTCTGAAAACTTGGTGCATTTTCCTTTCTTCTATACAAAATATTTCTGATAATTTAATCAAGCAGACCAGGAAGAATTTCCAGATTGAATCAGACTTTTTTTTTCTAGTGGAATTCAATTATAATTTTGTATTTGTGACATCAGGAAGAGCTACAAAACACATCCAAGGAGTCTGAGGCTTAGATATTAACTCAGTCAGAAGGCAGTCTTCATTCCACACATCAAACTGCTGGGACTTTTCCAGGTTATGATAGAATAAGATGATTTCAATATTGCAACACTAGATGTCATCACATCATGGTACAACATGGTGAAATGATATTCAAACTCTTACCAGAATACAGATGAGTGAATAATTCAAAATGAATAATTTATTCACTGAATTTTGCCTTTTTTTTGGTCCATGAAATATTCAAAAGCAGATTACAAAGCTCTCTAAAGTAACTCTGACCAGAAATTATTTGCAAGTTTCTTCCCATTTTGTATCCTATCAAATGAATTTGAACTGCTCATTATGAACTTCAAAATTCACAATTAGTCATTGATTAAAAAGTATTACTTCTGTTCCTGATTTATTTAACAACAATATAAAATGATGAATTGCAATGACAAATGAAAATCAGAGCTGACAAAAATGGAGGTCTGTTACTAAATCAAAATTTCCAATGAAATGCCAGTTAAAACTTTAAATTCCTTTAATAAAATATTTCAAACATAAGTAAATATGGAAAACCTGTTCATTTATGTTAGTTATTTAGCTTTCTGTAAAATGCTATTTAAAAAATGGAAACAAAACAATTTTCCTTGAAATCAACTTCAAACTCTATAGTAAAAAGTAGATTTTTACCTATGAGTGATGAATTTTTAAAAATTAGTACCCTTCAATTTTGCACTTTTCAGCACAATTGAATTCCATAATTAATGCTTTCCTGCATATATGTTTGTGTAACTTTGTTAGAAATGACCTTGCTTGCTCTGGGCCTTGTATTGAGCTGCTGCAAACTGAGATCTTTTCTTTTAAGTTTTATTTGTTGATAATGTGAAAAGCACAAAGTACTTTATAAAGTATTTCTTGCTGTGAGCTCAGGTCATATCACAGATGTTCCCCAGTCCCTGAAACAGCTGCCGTTAGGGCTAGCAGCTACCTTCTTCAGCAGTGCCATCTACGTCATACATTTTGGTCTAGAAAATACAATGTCCGGTCTGCTTACTAATAGTAAAATAATTATTATTTTCAAATTCTTTGCCACTCATAGGCGTACTTTCCTGTACTCTGAAAGCACAGGACTTTCAGCTACCTCTTGACTCTTCTCACTCTTTTTCACTTCTCTACTACCTCGTGTTCTCACATAGCACAACAAAAGGGAAAACTCCATAACTCCATAAATTTAGGCAAATGCAAGCATAACAGTTGTTAATTCCAATAAAACAAAAATCAGAAGCAAATGTACAAAATTACTGCAACATCTACTTTAAAAGCAGCTATAGTTTCTTCCTTTCAGTTTTTGGTTTTTCAGGTAGATGGGACTTCTGAAATGAATTTGTTAATACCGAAATGGTCATTCAATTCAGTACTTCATCCAATAAGTCTATAACACCAATATGAGTAAAGGAAATTGAACATTCAGGTAACACCGCCAGGATTATAGAGCAAGGCTCACTTACATTTTCCTACTGATAGCTCAATTCGCACCAAGCTTTGTTCTGCAAAACAAAAGGTTGGGAAATGATCCCAGCCTAGACCAGACCATGAAGACTAGGCTGCTTTCCGGTTAGACCCACATTTGCTGGATGACTGGTCTGCTAACACCTCTGTTTTGAAAGAAAAAACAAATTAACCTTCTCAAAGCTCAGGGACAGATTTCAGGTCATGAATCAAAATCTCACTGAGTATTTCACAGCAGTGACATCCAGGCATGCTGCTTTTATTGGTATTTTCATTGGTCAGTTCATTCTCATGCATTCCAAAGCTAAAGTGTACTGCCACATTTAAGATCCTTAGATAAAGGATGCATGGAAAAGGTACAGCACACTTTAGATGGTTTGCTGTCATGTAGTATGCCCACTTCATGTATTTCTCTTACTACACTGGGATTCCCTTCTTGCTCACTGGCATTAAAAATTTAATCTAATTATTTTTTTTATTGTTAATGACCAATATACTTTTAAACTTAAACCATATTTTAGATTAGTCTAAATGGTTTAGTTAATCGTAATTTTAACCATTCACACTTATTGTGGTTACTGCCTTCGTTATCTGGATTTTAAAATAAATAAATGTTATTGGTTATCTGGTTTTGTATATTCTGTGGATTTATTTGAGTATATTACATGTTTGCCGATGCACCATCATTTATCTGTCCCCACTCTGTCATTTTTTGATATTGCACTAATATTCCTAGACAATGCAACCTGATTTCTTTTGATGGCGCCACAGATGCAGGGAGCTATTCCCCAGAGCTCTTAGCTCTCAAGGCCTGTTTGCATTAGCTTATGATCTTGTTACCAGCCACTTCTTGGTCTGAAATCAGTGCAAGTGCGGGCTAGTGTTCATCACAGTTGACTGCTTGCTCTGCTTTGGTGATTCCTTAACAGGTATGTTCTTGTGGAGATGGTATGAGGAAGGCAGTCACCTCGGAGAAGACTCAAAAGGCAGAGGCAAGGTTTCTTGAAACAGATTTTGACATGTCTTTTTGTGACCTAGGGAAGGGTAATGCAACAATTCACTGTGATTTGCTGAATAACCTAGAATAGTGTGCCAGAGAAAAATAAGAAAGTAAGAAAACTATACCATTATATTTCAAAGAAGTATTACAGCACTAAATCCAACTTGGCTGCTATTTTCATGAAAAAAGCCCTTCAAATTCTACTTTTTAAATATTCAGAAGATCTTGCAACAGCACCTAAGGTATGGTATATATTTAATGCTATTATTCCAATATTATCACCAGATAAATGGGAGTGAAGAAACGAGGAAGTTCTCTGCCTCTTTCTAACATCTCCTATTCAGTTAATAGACAAAATGAGAAAGAACATGTTTATTTGTAGCAAACTATATATTCCTTTATATTTTGGTAACATTTAAGTGAAAAAAGTACATTTTTATTAATTCATCTGCTATTAGAAGTCACTTAATAAACATTTTATTCAAATATGAATAGAGAGCAAGTACGCTAGCTGCTTCAAGTCTCGACGAATTGGCACCTGATTGCCTAAATCCTGTAGATTTGTTACTATTCCAGTAACTGTTCATGAAGCTGCTTATAAATAATTAAAGTGTTTCAATTTCAGGGATGCAAAGTCATGCTATTTACTGATCTTCTAGACATAAGCCTTTGATCCTAATCATCACACAGGGGTACAATTGCCTTTATGATGATCAGGTGTAGAAGCTAATTCTCTCGCTACTAATATAAAAAGAGAAGAAAACAGCCGTTTTATCAGTCTGAAACTTACACTCTACTGCAATAACAATTTGTAACTATCTGCCATTAAACTCTCCTTCTGCCTTTGAGCTTTGACAGATTTTTGGAAAGCTGGATGACAGTCATATGAACTCTTAAAATAGTAGCTGAAGGATGAGAAAAAACATAGAGCCCAATCCTGCCATGGAAACTGTGTGGGCGCAAGGATCTAGCAGGCTATTACAACCCACCTCTGTCTGCAAGAGACATTAATGACACAAGCACTGACAGAGGGAAGAAAAGAATCAATTCATAGCAAGAATTTTTCACTCGTGATAAATTTCAGAATGTCACTCAGGTTTTGTAGGTGCCTCATGTTTGAAACATAAGAGAATATAAGTGCTTCTGCTCGTGCTGGTATTGCATATACAGACCTAACCCTCCAGGAGTTTCCAGTCTGATTGCCTTTCATGCACTGCTTCAGCTTTACAGCTATCATTTTAGTCAAGCAGAAAAATCCTTTTATTGTGTATTTAACTATTTTCATATTGCAGGAGTGAAATATCATAAAATATTTTCATAACAATTGTTTCATCTGTCTTCTTACAGGGAGTTTAGCAGATGACAAATTTATGGATGCAGTTGTGCTGAATTTATTACTATTATTTAATAAATGTCTGATTTCACCTGTGAATCTTTTACCTTGAGAGAGCTGAGATCATATATGCCTCCTGTCATTTGCTAGTGAAGAGAATTGTGTTACTAAAGGCCACAAAACAGATTTCTGAGAGCCTGCCATTATTTACCTGCATATAAGGGCTACTCTTGTTTTATTTCCATATTGAATCAGATGTCAGGTTAAAAGTATTGTGGAAAATCATTTTGAAAATAGCAAGGAAGGTTTTATATCAATTGTGTTGTATTTTTACTAAGTTCTGACATAAAATTAGCTGAATTATTTAGTTGTTTATATAAGAAAGAAAGAAAGGATCATTTGATTTAGAATCTACTAGTTTTTCTCTTAGAGCTGGTCTATAAATGAAAACTATTTTTCTTGCAAAAATCTTTTTGGGAAAAAAAATCTTTTAGTTCAATTTTAAATGCCTATGAAACATGTCATCAACCTTGCAAATATTTTCAGCTCACTCTTTCGTCCATTGAGTTCCTTATTAACATACTATTATACAGTTACTGTTATTCTACTTGCTTTTTATTACATTCATTTTTGTTTTCATCTCAACAGTACGGTGTGTAAAATTTTTGGGGCTTCTTTGTTTAGATGAAACTTGCTCTCCAAGTCAAAAAGGGCAGTACTCATCATACATCATGTATAGACATGTAAGGCATATGTCTGTAAGGTAAACAGTAGTAATTGTATTCCATGAAGTAATTTTATTTTTTGTAGCGTATTCACGTACCTCTATCAATCCATCTTTTTCCAGGCAATAAACCAATCAGTTGATCAAATGCAATGGAAAAAACAATATTATTGCATCACACTATTTAAATGTACAAGTGTTAAGAGCCACAGAGAATTCACCATCGTATCATGCATATGGGTTACATGTAGAGAACATCTCTCTTTTGGTCCCATCAGGCACCTTTATGGCATTTCTGGAGTGTCCTGACAGAGCTCAGGCAGCAACCCAGCTTCAGTTAGTTAGTCCTCTGAGTTCAAGGCTGCTCATGTATGGAGATAGGGTGGAACACACTATTAGACCTCTTGGAGAAAACAAATGTCTTGCCCATTGAGATTTGATCCACATCAAAGGATTGGAGAGATTACAGTTTTGGTAGTTGTCTCAAAATCTGTGTGACTCCTGTTTTAGGTACCCATATCCATTCTTTTACCTGTGTCCACCGTGGTAATGGAGTCTGCTCCACCCTAATTACAATAGCAGCAATCTTCATAATTTTCCTCATTTCATTAAGGTCTCTGGAAAACCTCTCATTACGTCCCTTAGAGTTACTATATAGCTCTTTTCATTGATAGATTTCCATAGACTTTCTACCAATAAGGTGGCATGATATGCGCTAGAACAAGACAGATATTATTGGCCAACCAGCCATTTATTTGTTTGGTAGGGTTTTTCATTTCTCCTTTTCCAGATGAAAGTAAGTTTCATCCTTCTTTGTTACGAAGGGTCAGCTATTACTCGAGGGAAAACAAGCACCAACTGGAACAGGGCGGCCTTAAACTTTAACATTTGGATGAAAATGTGCTGGGTCAATGAATACCTCAGCCTACAGTATTCCTTCTTAGATTGCTTGTAGGATTTGAACACAAAAGAGTCAAAGAAATAATACAATAATTTATATAGTAATTAAAAAAACCTGAGTACATAGCAAGAAAGAAAATTAACAAGAAGAAGTAACCTTATCAAAATAGCAGAGGGAACAACTTGCCAAGGAATATTTAGAACTCTATCAGACCTTTGAGAGTAGCATACAGAAAACCCAACAGAAAGACAAATTAACTAATCCAAATTTGATCATCCTAAATTCAAAGAGGAGATCTGATTTCTCACTGACCTTTCTCCAAGCGGAGCTAAAAACAAAGTTAAGATTTCTGCAACTCTCACATCAGAAATGTGTGAGAATACACTGTAGCAGTGAAGAACTTGTCCTACTGCTATAACTGTGCCTATGAGCTGTAGTGTGGGACAGAATGAGTACGCAGGCTAAATACACAGATATGATTTTGAAAGGAAAGACTTAAGCACTGCCTTCTCAAAAGGACAAAACTGGATGCTCCATACTTTCTTACTTACTTTTCCTATTCCCTGGGGTTTTTTTGTTGTTTCATTTTGGTTTTGGGTTTTGTTTTGTTTTGGTTTGGTTTGGTTTTTTTTCTTCACTGTGAAGATGGGGGATATTTAAATGCTCTGAGATTCCAGGATTGCAGAAATCCTAATAATACAATTAACTCTAACACTGTTCTTTTACGGGAATGCCCTTCACCTTTACTTCCAGTACAAGAAAAAAATATAAATTGTTCAGGTCTAATCTTGCACCTCTGATCATGCTTGATACAAGCAATATGTATAGACTTGCACCAAGAACAAATGAGCCACAGAGAACAGGAAAATGAGAATAGGTCTTTTGAAGAAAGTGTGGCTCACCACCTTTTGGATGCTATTGCTGACAAGTGGATATATTTTTACTCACTGCCACATAATGGGTGTAAGATGTGATGGCATGTTTTAGTCAAATTCCATGTTTTGTGGCTCATTTTCTATTTCTCACTTCTTAGAGATTTTCCTTCTGGGTCCATATCTCATGTTCAGAATTGCTGCATGGCCAACAGAATAGATTCATTAATGTCCAAGTCTGATATATCAATGCTGTACTTGTGCCATAGCTTCATCTTTACAACTAGGCCAACTGTCTGGTGAGGTAGTAATAATGCCATCAGTTTACATTGAAAGTTCCTGCTACATTAATGAGACTAAAAAAGATATCAACTAACAGCGGTTTTGTCCTTTTGTTTGCCAGATAGCACTAAGGAACAGTTTATGAACTCTGTGGGAGCTTACACTACAAAGCAGTGCCTTGCACAGCTCATACAGAGCCACGTTGTCTGTTGATGTAATCACCATGCCAGAACTAATTAAGCTCAGAATGACATTTTCCAGATAAGGCTACTGCAAAGTTCTGTAAAGAAGACCAAACTACATCAGATCAGAAAACCTCTTGGCCTAAATGTCTTTACATACACAAGGACAGATCTGGCCCACTTTTCTGAAGCACAGTAAATGTATTTTTTCCTTCCAGCTCTGAAAAAAGAAATTGGAGCAATACAATCTGTGCAAGCTGAATTATAATATGAAGACAACTATCATTTAGGAATGTCGTATTCTGAGTTTACCCTTTGTCCTTACACAATGGCAGATTATGGCATAGGCATTTAAAATGCAGAGGGCTGGTGGGAGATTTTAATATTTTAAGACATAAAATCATTAATTTTGCAAAAAGTCAAGGCTGAAGGGAAATTATCAGTTAAAAAAACTTGTAGCAGTGTCTATGTGAAAAAACTACTGGGCATTTGCTCTTCCACCCTGTCAGTTTGATTGTTCATCAATTGTCTGGGAAGCTTGCACTGATATGAGAAAGGGACTTTGTAAGAGCCTAGAAAGGGAATGCAAGCAAGAAATGCTTGGATTATAGACTAGGCTGGTAATGCATAGTAAAGTCGGAACTGTGGTATTCATATATATGCATGTATATGCAAGTGCTTATATAGAAGTCGGGAAAAAAACCCCACTCCTCAGATGACTGCTTACCAATGTGTTATTCTACAGTGGAAATGATACTGTTTTAAAGTCTTAAAAATTCCTTACAATTTTCAGTGAAATAAATTTTAGAGGAGACAGTAGGGAATTCAAGGGCATTATTCTTTTTCAAGGGGTATCAGACAAAATTCAGGTCAATTTTTTTAATGCAACATTACCTTTAAAGTAATAATCCAATATGCAAATATAGCAAGCAAACAAACAAATCTGGAGCTCATTTAGTAATACACTAAGACTAAAAGAGTCTATAATCCATTCAATTCATCACAGTCTCACAAGACAATGAAAATGTTGATTCCAGTGAAACTGATTCTGCCCCTCTGCTGAGCAGTACTAGGTACATGGCTCCTGCAGATTGCCTGGCAAGCGAAGAGGAAATCAGTGATGCTGAAACGCAGTGTATCTTAAATGTAACTATGTGTTTATATATGCCAGTCCTCAAACAGATTATAATACAGTCACCTATCCCAGGAAATTTACTTCTGTAGCAATGTCTACTTGCAAAGAAACCTCTTTGTAACAAGTTCTGACTCCATAGATTTTGTCTCCTAGTACTTGTCCATCTTCCTCTACTCAAAGCCATGGACAGTCATTTTAAAAACAGGCACTATGTTTTTTTGGAATTTGCTCGTAAGACACACACACACCAAAAAACAAAACAAAACAAAACAAAAAGCCTTGGGAAATTGTATATTGCAGCATAACTGGGTGACTTACACAAAGTATTGTTTGTACCATTATATCCTGATTATTTCACAAGAGCATCTATGTCACGGGATGTGTTTTACAGACGGAAACTGCTTCCCAAGCTGCACAAAACTCAGATGTACCCTGCATGTGGAGGACAACAAGAACAGGGGAAGAAAAAAAGTCAGAATCAAAAGACTTTATATTAGGTAACTAAAATGGGGTAATAAAAGAAAAACAACCAGGAGGGTTTTGGTTGTTTTCTTGGTGGAAGGAGATTGGCCCTTGAATCTTCCACAAGACACTGCAGAGTTATCAAAGAAAGACTAAAATATATTTTTCACCCTACCTCTTTTGTATAACCTACGCACACTATTAGCTTGAACTAGAAGAACCTTTTCGATTAATCTTATTCCAAAACCATGTGTATTTCAGATATGCATTGTTCAGCATTCCAGATCAGGTATTTCACTCTTTAAATATCCTTTCATGGAATTTGGTTGTTATTCAGAAATAAACATATTGTGACTTACTGATTTATTTTTTGCAAATATCATTACTCAGAAAACCTCTGGTTTTTTAGGTGTCAGACTACATATGAGCCAGTCCTGGTGGTCTTATTCAATAGCTTTATTCACAATATTCAGACTAAAAATTGTTTGCAAACTATTGGATGTAACAATTCACAATTCATGATGCTAGGTCAGCTAAGTTACACTGTGTTCTTTCTCACTCCTAGCAACATGATGGAATAATTAAAAACCAGAGTCAGCAATGTTTTAAAGGTGATGTGCCTGACTGTAATTAGATTCTGAGTCTTCTGTGTTGCAGATCCTGCATGTCAGTGATGTCATACAAATGAGAGAAGAGCTCTCAGCCTCTACCTAATCTAAAGGTCTATGGTCACTCATTTTATATCATTTGTCTGGGTGCCTTCTTACAGATTTCTGAGTTTGTACAAGCTTTTGTTTCTACATAAATGAATGATAAAACTGCTTAAAATATATTTAACTGAGGATTTACAAATACGTCTGGAGTTATGTAAATGTTATCTCATTTTTACAGAGTAATGAATTCTACGAATAACGACAAATTAAACTCTGTGTTTCTTTGTACAAATAGTAACAAAGAATTATTTTGTTTTCCTACTCAGACAGTAGTTGTAATTGTTGTAGTTGTAAATCTTGGTGAACCAGCTTTACAGATCTTCAAAAGGACATGTTGATATCAAAAGAGTTTGTATGTTTTTGTAACACAAATTTATTGATTGTCATGAAAAGACATGTTGAGAACTCATTCCCAGTTTTCCGTAATATCAGTTGAGGGTTTTGCTCTTAGTTTTGGCTCGGGATTAAGTACGCAATAGAATAGAAATACACCTTGTTATTGAGTTTTAGTCAGGAACAGAGATTCCAAACAGGAAAAAAAATCTGGTTCTGTCATCCTGTCACCTAGATTGGCTGAATGTATTCATGAGAACTCTTTGACACAAAATTTGGTTTTTAATATAATGATATTTCTCTTCCACCTCACACCAAATTGCCTTCCTTCTGTGGCTGTTGTCAAAACAGAAAATATCTGACAATAACAATAAAAAAGATTTTATTTTGAAAAGAGCAATATCTTTGATTGACATCTGAAATATTGTATAGAGAAGTATCTCTATATATACAAATAGACACAAGTCTTGAAAATTGTGGTTCAGCTGCCTCATGTCTCTGTGTCTCTGTCCTTCCCTAGAGGATAAACCTAGAGGCTTTATCCTCTGCGATGCAGATCTGGGGAATCTCAGGAAATTTCATCTTCTGTCCTGGGGTCCAACAGATCTGTAACACCCATTAAGCACAGAAGCAATATTTCTGAAGAAAAATCTGTATTCTGGTGGAAAAGTTATTTCAGTTAATTTTTTTGAAACGCTCCCCACTCACTCCACACCCCAGTCTGTACCAATTCATAGAGACAAAGTTTTTGAGATTAAAAAGTTTGACATGTTAAGGATCCTTGGTCAGGGGCTTATTTCAGAGATTGTAACGTGCTAAGGAGCAAGAGATTCTATTGGCAAAGGAAGGCAGAGCTGTCACTCCCTCCCTTTGCAATAGCAGACCATTCTTTCGACATTTCACAGATCGTATGTGGCCTAGACAAGCTTATCTTAGTTTGAAAATCAGAGAGAGATCTCAGAATAAAAATATTAGCATCCAAGCTTAGATGAATCAACACTTCCAAAGACTGATCAACTAGTACTCTGTATACTGTATAAAGCTAAAGAAGTAAGAGTCATAGATCAGGATTGGAAAAAAATGTAATTAATTTACAATGAATGGGGTTGATAACAGATTTTTAGAAATCCTAGCTGAAACAAGCACAGAAAACATTTCCTTGAAAAAGTCAACTGAACCTTTTTATTTGAATATGGATTTAATATTTCATGTGGTGTTAACTGATGCCAATATTTTAGTATACATTTGGGCATGACCCAGTAAAGAGATTCTGGACTTGTCCGTCTGCTGTAGCCAAAGACATTATGCTTCATATGAGCCTTGGCAGCTACAGCATTTGTATCAATTCAGTACACATAACATTTAATTCTGCAAATATATAACATGAGAACAAAGTGGGAGAAATACTAAAAATTAATAGTGACTCAAAGATAAAGAATCCTAAGTTGTCCATGAATAATTAAAGTGGAGAATTGATGAAATTCTCATGATCATCAAAGGGTAAAGCTCTAAATGGTTTTACAAAGCCAGCAGTAAGCGAACATGGAAACGAGTTTTAAAATGTAATCTCACAAATTGCTGAACAGGGATGTTTGGAGGGATTGCTTAAATGAGATCACTCTGGACAACCCTTTAATTATCTTACAAAGTAAAATTGCAAAATGTTTTTTCTCTTAATTTGAAGTCCTATAAAAAACAGGTAAAATGCCTACCTAGCACACCTCTCTGGTGAAAAAATGGACAATTTTTTTTATATTGGACACTTTTTCTTAGACAAAATGTGAATTCATGAACTGAACATCTGAGGAAGAAATCTCAAATTAAGACTACTCTGCAGGTACAGCTGCATGACAAATAGAATTTTGTGTCTATATTTTTTTGTATATTTAACCTTGTCATTATTAGTAAATGCATGTTATATACATAAAAGATATTCATATTGCATACATATGTACAGTATATTGTGGTTTTTATACACTCTGCATATAATTTATATTATGAAGCATGAATGTATATGTAGAAAGAAATGTAACTGAGCAGTACAGAGCAGGTAATACCAGAAGAAAACTTACCTTACTCTGGAGTCTCCTTGCTCCCAGTATTTTGCCGTCTTTTGGTCCTCATAGCCAATTATCTCCAATCTAACAGCTCCCTCAACCTCTGGGTCTACAGGTTATGTGATAGGGCAGGCTACCTACTGCTTTACTTCAGGCACTGGTATTTTTAAGGGAGTGTCAATAACTGGAGATGTGGGTTATGCATGTGGAAATACAAAGCAGAAAGAATTTTGTGCATAGTTTGTTTTAGCCTGTTGCCACATTATTTTTATTTTATCCTTTTGTGTGTGTGCTCATATATGATCACTGAAGTGATTGTAGACTCCAATTGTCAAAAAAATTTTCTATTTCAAGGTAGGATGCTAAATATAAGAAATAATTAAGAGGTAAGAAAACACTGAAACAGACTCATTTGCAAAGAACTAACTTAAGCTGTCAAATGATGGCCTTCATTGGATCATCTATGAACCATTCCCTTTGGAGTTCACCATGGAATGAAATAATAGACTGTTAAAGAGACTGTGATTTAGCCAAGGATATGCTGCCCTACTGTTGACTGACATCTGATAAGCAGTAAAGCTGCCCTACGCTTCAAGTGGTGGGTTCTTACTTTCAGTCTGAGGAGGTCATCCCATACTTTATATTTCTCTTCTCTCATAGTCTCAGACTCTTCACTGAAAAGCCACTAGATTTGTTCTTCCTTTCTTAATCCTAGAAATGAAATTGTTGGGGAGGACACGTAGATGCAACGCATAAGAAAGAATTTTAATTTCATGTAGTTTCTTTCATATGCAGTACTTCAAAAGAAAGTTAAAGATCTGTTTGTTCTGAAATTACTCTTGATAGAGGCTGATAACAAAGGGTTTCACCTGACCTACTGGAAAGGAAGTAACTAAACTGAAAGGGCTTAAGTTCTTGTAAACACTTTGAAAAAAATTACCTGGAATACAGTGATTGTTTGGCTTTTTGTCAAGGTGAGGAAAAATGTTTTATATGTTTACACTAGAATCAAGAACATTTTCACGACTTGCATAATTCAATGTTACCTTGATAAAATATTACAGGAACTTAGCAGAAAAGCACACCATGTAGTGAAAAAGTTAGTATCTTTAACCAAGATATCAGTTGAAATGTCAAGAGAAAGTCGGGATGTCTCTCCTTTAAAATAAGGTAGGTTTAACTTGTCTGTGAAGTTTGTTGGAAGAAATATATGATTCAGAATAAAAAGGGCTTCAGTTTTATCAGTCAAGGGTCTAAAACCAAAATCAGACACAATTTTGGCTTCATCATTAGGAAAACAAAATCAAATTGAGGTTTTGCTCCAACCAAAACATGACACCCTAAATCTCATGTCTGAAGCTACTCAAGTAAGCTTTTATCATGGTTCTTTTAGGCCAGCTTGCGACATTTACACAGTGCTTGTATCGATGTAGAGGCCTATTCTTCTTGTCTGAAGTAATAAAAGGATTAAATATGGCATCATTAAAAATCATAAAACAAAAATATACAGTAGTGCAAGTGCTTAATTGAATATGATTTGCTGCTATTGTAAGACATTTGAAAACAGGTCATGTCAAACTACAGAGAAAACAAGTTTTCTTGTGGGTAGATTGGTCAAATGCTTTAGGTGTGTTCAGTCCTTGAATACAGGGGATACTTTGGCCAAAAAAAATATTTTCATACAGAAATCTCAAATAGAGAAAATCTCCGTATGACAAAGCGTCTGCAATCTCCTCAGTTCTCATTCTCAGGATGAGAATTTTCTTATTCTATGTTGTTTGCATAATAAACCCAAAAGTTGCATTTCAGGAGTCACAGAACATTTCCTGGGAGAGAGGTTATCACATAAGATGAGCTCTTTAACACTTTTGATGCAATAATTTCTGTACATTGTAAGTAGGTTAGGCTTTTCCATCCTCCACTTATCTTCCTCTCAAACACATACCTTGCTCTTCATTACAGGACATTTTGGAAAGAAGGTTATTCTGTTTTTGTGGGAAAAACGGGAAGAAAATGTATCTCCATTAGCAAAATCTGGTGTTTTGGTTTAGCCTCAGCCAGCAACAAAGAACCCCGCAGCTGCTCGCTCACCCCCCCCACAGCAGTGGGGGATAATCGGAGGAAAAAGGTAAAACTGGTGGGCTGAGATAAAGGTGGTTTAACAGAACAGCAAAGGGAAGAGGAGAACAACAACAATAACACTGACAGAGGAATGTACAAACACGATTACTGCACCACCGCTCCTCACCGGACCAGGGAAGCCCAAGCTGGATCCCACAATGTGACTTCCTGCCCCCTCCCTGGGTCAGCTCCCACCTAGAGCCTGGGCATGGCTCACATGGTATGGAATACCTGTGTCCTGTGCCAGATCCTTGCGAAAATTAACCCTGTCCCTGCAGGAATCAGAACACCTGGTTGTACACTTATATAGCTTTCGAATAAATTGCTAATATTGGTGTAACCAACTATGTATGCGATGCAGGCTTTTTGTTTACCAGCCCATCTCCTTGACATAATTTCTTTGTGAAATATTCTGAAAAGAGCTTTCTGAGAAAGACTTTTTTTCTGATTATATATACTAATCTAACATGGTCTAGGTTATTGATAAATGTTTCAACTTTTATGTGAAGAAATGTTAAAAAGGATTTTTTGCAGAAAAAACTTGCAAAGTTTTAGAGAAAAGGAAATGATGGAAAAATCTCACCGTCATACTTGTATATCAAAACAGTTCCCTACTGACTGAAGTAGAAATATACTATTAACTCACTATGATGCAAAGATAGTTGATTGATAGTGGACCTATTACAATTATTTTTCAAAACTTTTTGCTTGTCGTGACCCACATCTCCATGCTAAATTTCTGTGTGAGATGAAAGGTAGTTTAAATTATTTGTTGCTAAGTTCCTGCAAATCATATAAGACCTAACAGAAACTCTTGGGGAAGTTAATGATGACTTTTATGTTTACATACATATACATTGCTTTATCTTTTTTATTTTACACAGTGATCCAGATGCCAGTAAGATGTACAAGGAAGAAGCAGCTTTCAAGTAATGTATTTGGGAACAGCTTGTACTGTATTATACATAGCCGTACTGTGATTTGTTGATGAGACAATATTTTGCATAGGACAGATACTGATCACTGCTTTCAAACTGTTTTCAGTATCGTCACTTTCACATTCTACTGTGATGTAGCTCCATATACCAAGCTGTCAGTGCCATTTTCTTTCCTCCTTCCTCTGTCTGTTTCTTCTCCAGGCTCTGTTGGAATATCAGTAAATTGTAAGGGTCCCAGTGAGATAATTATTATGATGTATTCACAACAAGATATTTTCTTATAAGCTATACTGTATTAACATTGCCTTGGTACATCTCTATTTAGCATCTTAATATTCAGATATTTCATTCAGATAATTTTCAGTGAATTTGCTATACCAAAATAATTTAAAGACCCTGAGTTTACTTACATTAGCTTGCAAGAATTCTGTGTACAACCCACAAAGAACATCTCATCATGTAACCATTTTCTTGTTGCAATCTCATTTCCAGTTCTAGAATGCATGCTTAGAATTTTATGAAATTAAGTTTTTCATGAAGAATTATTTTTATGACCTCAGCAGTGCACCAGCCAGTTACCTTTTGTAAATTTTCCAAGTCCCATCCAGTTTTCTCCACTTCTGTATCATTAACATTTGTCTGATATGTTGCACAGTTCAGCTGGTTCCCCCTCATATATTTTGGTTTTAGGCACCTGACTTCAGATTGCTTTCTGCTTCTTTAACTGCCTTAATCACAGACTGAAGGTCTTTTGCAGGTGACCTTATGCATAGTGCCAGAACTTTAAATTATTTTTTTTTTATTATAGCCCTGAAGAACAATAATCTGCTATAACAAAATTAATTTAAGAGAACAGTCATATTTGCCTCAGTCCCTTCCATACTCTGTCACTGGAGATTGGTTGACAAGACATTTTCCCATACTTACTTTGTTTACTTAATTTTTCTATTCATAGATACTTAGATGTTGGAGGTACTGAGCTATTCTACACATGAAACATCTGCATTTCTTTATGGAGAAATATATGCTTATGCTAAGTAAAAAGATTGAGCAATCTGGTATAAAAAAAAAATTGTAAAAAGACCTGTCAGTTTATTTCACGCTGCATTGTAGTGAGACAAAAGTAAAGCAGGGAGGAAATAACATTTCCAAGAGGTGAACATTTTACTTTTGCAGACATGCAAAACAATTTCACTGGGAATAGTTTGTTGTAGCACTTGATAGAATGTGTCTTTCATATGGTGAAAAGTAGGTCCTTTTTTGTTTTTGTGTTACTTTCTGGTATCCTCTTCCCAGGAAAAAAGATGTAAAGTTCTGCAAAATATTGTCCTATGCTTTTGTAAAAAAAATTTTTGGTAATTTCTTTGTTGTTTTGGGGTTTTGTTTTGGTTTGTTTTTTTAATGTGGGCACACTTATTAGGTGGTGCTTATCCAATCTGAATCCAGCTCGGATAAGATTTTTGTCTTCGCCTTTTGGACTCTGAACTCAAGATAGAAAGTGGTAGATTTTTGGTCTGAATTTTTCATCTTAGAACACAGGTGATAATGTCATTAAAAATTCTATGTTCTTTGTACCCATTTTAAATGAAAAATACTGTCTATAATTTAACACATAGATGATGTACAGCTTGCTCACTGGTCTTCTTCTGTTCCTGCTCTGGAAAAGCATCTTAACAAATAAATTGATAGTCTAGATTACAGGTGTAATTATTTTAGTCATATCTGCAAAGATATGCTTGAGTAATAAAATCATTCCTGAACAAAAGGGAACAAGTTACATGTTAATAAATATGACAGTAGCTAATCTGTGTTTTCACAAATGGGAGTAAACATTGGAAAGTGCGTATAGGGAAGCACTTGGTGTATAGTTCATATATAAGCAATATGAAAAGTGTCACATCTTCCATATCATTGGTCCTTCTTTTAAACCTGATTTCCTATTGCTAAGCAGTTGTTGAATAAGGCTTTCTGCAAAAGCTCTCTCTATTGAAGATTTAAAAATCTTTTAAACTTTACTGAGCAATGATAAACAGCATCTGCTAAAGACAAATCAATATTTGCCAATATGGGTAGTAAAACTTGAATTAATAGCACTCTACTATGAATTTTATAGCTAAGAACCAGAAGCATTAGTTGAAACCCAGCTTAATCCTTATCTCACTGCTCCAGATTTCTCAGCTTTAAAGAGAATGTTTTACTATACAGAATCATAGAACCACCTAGGTTGGAAGGGATCTTTAAGACCATCAAGTCCAACCATCAACCTAACACTGCCAAAACCACCACTAAACCACGTCTCTCAGCACCATGTCTACACATCTTCTAAATACCTCCAGGGATGGCAATCCCACCACTTCCCTGGGCATCATGTTCTAATGTTTGATAACCCTTTCAGTGAAGAAATTTTACCTAATATCCAGTCTAAACCTCCCCTGGCATAACTTGAGGCCATTTCCTCTTGTCGTATTGCTTGTTACTTGGGAGAAAAGACCTACCCCCACCTCACTACAACCTCCTTTCAGGTAGCTGTAGAGAGCGATAAGGTCTCCCCTCAGCCTCCTTTTCTCCAGGCTAAACAACCCCAGTTCCCTCAGCAGCTCCTTGTAAGAATTCTGCTCTGGACCCCTCAGCAGCTTTGTTGCCCTTCTCTGGACACACTCCAGAAACTCAATGTCTTTCTTGTAGTGAGGGGCCCAAAACTGAACACACTGGCTGGATGGCCAAGCCCAGAGAGCTGTGGTGAATGGTGATAAATCCAGCTGGCAGCAGGTCTCAAGCAGTGTTCCTCAGGGCTCAGTTTTGGGGCCAGCTTTGTTTAATATCTTTGTTGATGATCTGGATGAGGGGATTGAGTGCACCCTCAGTAAGTTTGCAGATGACACCAAATTAAGTGGGAGTGTTGATCTGCTTGAGGGTAGGAAGGCTCTGCAGGGAGATCTGGACAGGCTGGATCGATGGGCTGAAGCCAACTGCATGAGGTTTAACAAGGCCAAGTGCCGGGTCCTGCACTTGCGTCACAACAACCCCTGGCAGCACTACAGGCCTGGGGAGGAGTGGCTGGAAAGCTGCCTGGCAGAACAGGATCTGGGGGTCCTGGTGGACAGCTGGCTGACCATGAGCCAGCAGTGTGCCCAGGTCGCCAAGAAGGCCAATGGCATCTTGGCCTGTATCAAGAATAGTGGGGCCAGCAGGAGTAGGGAAGTGATCGTGCCCCTGTACTCAGTGCTGGTGAGGCCGCAGCTTGAGTACTGTGTTCAGTTTTGGGCGCCACAGTCTAGGAGGGACATTGAGGTGCTGGAGCGTGTGCAGAGAAGGGCAACAAAGCTGGTGAGGGGTCTGGAGAACATGTTTTATGAGGAGTGGCTGAAGGAATTAGGATTGTTTAGTCTGGAGAAGAGAAGGCTGTGTAGAGACCTTATCGCTCTCTACAGCTACCTGAAAGGAGGTTGTAGTGAGGTGGAGGTCGGTCTTTTCTCCCAAGTAACAAGCAATACGACAAGAGGAAATGGGCCTCAAGTTGCACCAGGGGAGGTTTAGGCTGGACATTAGGAAAAAATTTTTCACTGCAAGAGTTATCAAACATTGGAAGAGGCTGCCCAGGGAGGTGGTTGAGTCACCATCCCTAGATGTGTTTAAAAGTCGTGTAGATGTGGTGCTTAGAGACATGGTTTAGTGGCAGACCTGGTAGAGTCGGGTCAATGGTTGGACTAGATGATCTTAAAGGTCTTTTCCAACCTAAACAATTCTATGATTCTATGATTCGCTAACCTCCTATGGCCTTCCCGGTTAACCAGGTCTGCTGATAAATGATGGAAAGTGGCTTGGTGAGCACTTCCACCAGCTCCCTCAGTACCCTTGGGTGGATCCCATGTGGCCTCATAGACTTGCGTATGTCTAAGTGCTATAGCAGGTCACTCACCATTTCCCCTTGGATTATGGAGGCTTCATTCTGCTCCCCGCCCTTGTCTACTAGCTCAGGGGGCTGGGTATTCAGAGAACAACTGGTCCTACTGTTAAAGACTGAGGCAAAGATGACATTAAGTACCTCAGCCTTTTCCTCATATTTTGTCACTGTGTTTCCGCCCCCATCTACTAGAAGAGATTATCCTTAGTGCTCCTTTTATTGCTAATGTATTTATAGAAAAATTTAAATTTGTCCTTAATATCAGAAGCCAGGTTAAGTTCTATTTGGACTTTGACGCTTCTAATTTTCTCACCACATAGCGTCACATCTTTGTAGTCCTCATGACTGGCCTGCCCCTTCTTCCAAAGGCCATAATTTTTCCTTTTTTCCCTGAGCTGCAGCCATAGCTGTCTGTTCAGCCAGGCCAGTCTTTTTCCCCAACAGCTCGTTTTCAGCAGATAGGGACGGCTCACTCCTGTGCCTTTAAGACTTCCTTCTTGAAAAATGTCCAGCCTTCCTGGACTCCTTTGCCCTTCAGGACAGCCTCCCAAGGGACTCTGTCAACGTGGCTCCTGAAAAGACCAAACTCTACGCTCTGGAAGTCCAAGGTGACAGCTCTGCTGACCCCCCTCCTTGCTTCTCCAATCTACAATCACACCATTATTTGGCCTCATTAAACTACTGCTGGAGTAATCACCAATCCAAATGTTTAGAGTGACCAAAGGTATAAACAAAATCATCTCAAGAGTTCATCAGAAATACTGCTTACTTGTTTTCATGGGATATTTTTAGATAACTGCACTTTTTTCTTCCCTTTGTAAATTTTGTAGTTTACGGGAGTCCAGGGTATCAAATAAAAATTTTAAGAACATAAGGAGCAAAGAACTTGTTATCCAGCTGATATTTTCTGCTTAGTATTACTGCAGGGTCTTCCATATTCCATTCAGACTCCGGCACATATCCCATGTTTACTTCAGTTAGACTTTGGACTGCTTCTCTCGGAAGTTACATCTTCTAGGCTTATTAGACCAGTGCAAGTATTGCACAAGACATTGATAATAATGTATCAACTTCACTGTTAAGGATAATGTTAAGGCCTGGAGGACCACTGACCTTTCCTATGTCACTTTTTGGATTATTTCATTTCCAGAGGATGTATAACATACCTCACTATTGTCTTGGGATCTTGCAGAAGGTGTGAAAAAAAGATTACCTTTCTTTTCAGACATTACTCCATTCACTCAGCACTCAAGAACCTCCTTGGTAGCAGGGAATTGTCAGAATGGCAAAGCACATTTGCAATCCCATCTTTAAAACAGATCTTTAATTTAATTATGCTTTCTCTGTTTATGTTAGTACTTTACTTTACATGCTATTTGTATTTACTGCTTAGTTGGAGGATCCTAAGAAAGTTTGTGAGCTTCTTAACAAACATATTTAGTTCATGTTCTGCAGAACACTAAAGCACCTATTTAACACTAATTAGGATTACCACATTTAAAGCTTGATGAAACCTAAGTATGTCTGTAACTGTTTTGTTGGATCAGCACTTTAATTCAGTTTGGAATATGCATAACTCCCTTCTATAGCAGTCTGTAGTTGATGACTAGTACAGAAAATCAGATCCTCAAATGAAACATATTCAAATGGTCCAACCTGTCAAACAGCACCAGTGAAATCAATGAAGCTACACTGACTGACACCAGCTGAGAATTTGGTCCCAGAATAATAGACAATAAAACTACAAAATTGTAATTCATAAGTAACGTATTCTAGAAACTCAGGCACATAATAGTAATCACTGGTATATGCACATCTGGGACTGAATAGGAAAGAAATAACAAATTATCTGGAAACTTTTTTGTGGAAAGTGCTTACTAAGGAAAAATGAGGTTTACAGTAAGTCAAGCAAAAAATTCATCCACATGAAAAAGATGTGGGTAGGTAAGCAAAAAGCCTTTTTTTATTTTAGTTTTTCAGAGTGATATCTTTAAACGCAGTTTGAATTTTAAGGAGTATACTTTTTGATCTCAAGGAACAAGATCAGGTTTCCTGATTCTAGCCAAGAGGACAGTAGCATATCTGAGCAGAAAGCTCCTTAGGAGCCAGGCAGGAGTAGCCATGTGTTTGTCATGGCGTGGTGCCCTCCCTCATGTTCTTAGGCTTGAAGAGCCAGTGATAAAGAAAATTTTTAATCCTTTGATTCAGATGCATGTTTTGTCCACTATTTCTTCATTGTGCTTTTGCTTTGCAGTTAAAAACATATGTGTGCTACAAGCTGGAAGCGTGTATTCAAGCACTTAAATCAAGTTACGAAATCTAGTTACCTTTGCAGCTTCTGAAGTTATAGTCCCTCTTCCCTCTCCTACCCCATCACAAAATTCACACCAACTTTACAGAGGCAACCTTTCAGCCAGAAGAGATAGTCCACTATGACGGGGAACAATCTGGGTGGCTAAACATAGATGTTCAGTGGGAATTTAGGCATTTTAGGAAACCCTGCTTGGGCTCCAGTTGCCAGTTCAGAAGGCAGTGGGTCTCCTATAGGTCTCGTGCCACAGCTTCTAGCAATGTGATATCTGGAGATTCTGATCTCAGGAGCCTACATATTAAGGCCTTATTAGGTAAGAGGAAAAAATTAATCCTGAAGCTTAAGACCCTTCAGTGAAACCTCTTTACTGTTGATCACATGAAGTGTCACTGAGAAAAATTAGCATAACATCTGGTTCAACCTCTGAGGAAATATTTGCAACTATATAGGGGCCTTATGTTAAAATTGGTATCTCAGATGATACTGGTAGTCAGTCAAGATTATGTTTAATAAAACATGTGTCCCTCCTACACAAAATGGGCATGAATTACAAAGCTGCACCATGTGTCCCTGCTAAGAGCCCCACAAAATCATCTGCATTTGGATGGAGTAGCAGAAAGCTCTAGTTAAATATACAGCTGAAATAAAAGATTGTCATGCACAAACCCAGCATGGATAAAAAAATGTATTAGTGCCCCTGAGCACCCCAGAAATGGGTTTACCCAGCACTTGAATGTGTCAGCTTCTTTCGCTATAGAAGACTGAATCAAATTACATCTATGGGATGAAGTTGGATCACCATAGTTCAGTCTTCTGAAATGCAGCAGGACTATACTCTGTTCAAGTTCAGCGGTTTAAATTATTTTTTTTCTTTTTTTTTTCTTTTTTCCCTTTTTTTCCTTTGGAAGTTTAAGACAAGATACATGATTCACCAAAGTGGAATTTGCTCATTCTCAGAATATCAAAATATACCATCAGCATATGATACCTCTAAAAGTGGGTTCAAAGGGCTAACTCTGATAACGCACTTGAAGAAAAAGAAATGTTGGCCGCTCAGTTAAGAATGAGAAACAAAGATACAGCTTTTGGGAATTTTAAAGTAAGAATATCCAGGCCTGCAGCCTGTTGCTCTGAGATGTGCTGACTACACTGCAGCACACCTGAAGTCTTACAGAGATGAGACAGAGGCTCCTGAGGTAATAGGAGCCAATAGGGATACAGCAGTGAAATACCCCAAAGGAATTAAGGGATGTTCCTCTAAGAAGGTGACACAGCTGACAGCCCAGCTGAAGCACCTCTACACAAATGTGTGCAGCATAAGAAACAAACAGGAAGAGCTGGAAGCCATTGTGCTGCTAGAAAGCTATGACCTGGTTGCCATTACTGACACTTCGTGGGACAAATCCCATGACTGGAGTGTGGCTATCAATGGCTACAGGCTGTTCAGAAAAGACAGATGAGGAAGGAAGGGCAGAGGCGTTGTCCTCTACATTAAGAAATGGATAGGGTGTGAAGAGCTGTCTGAAGAATGGATATGAGCAGGTTGAAAGCCTATGGGTGAGAATAAGGGACTGAGGCAACAAAGGGAACCTTGTGGTTGGTGTCTACTCCAGGCCGCCTGATCGAAAGGAGCCTATTGACAAAGCCTTCTTACTCCAGCTACAGGAGGCATTGCACTCGCAGGCTCTCGTCCTGCTGGGGGACTTCAGCCACCCTGACATCTGCTGGAAAAGTAGCATGGCAAGCTGTAGGCAATCCAGGAGACTCCAGGTAATAGACAGCCCCACCAGAGGAGATGTGACACCGGACCTGTTGGTCACCAATGCAAGTGAGCTAATTGGTGACATCAAGATTGGAGGCAGCCTGGGCTGCAGTGATCATGCGCTGGTGGAGGTGCAGTCCTGAGGGATATGGGTCACGGGAAGAGTAAAGTCAGGACCCTGAATTTTAGGAAAGCAAAATTCCAGCTCTTCAAGGAGTTGGTCAACGGGACCCCCTGGGAAACTGCCCTCAGGGGCAAGGGAGCAGAACAGAGCTGGCAGACCTTTAAGGACACTCCACAGAGTGCAAGAGCTCTCAATACCCAGGTGTAAGAAATCAGGAAAGGAAAGCAAGAGACTGGCATGGCTGAGTCAACACCTGCTGGTTAAATGAAAGGACAAGAAAGAGATGCACAGGCGGTGCAAGCAGAGACAGATATCCTGGGAAGAGCATAGGCACACTGCCCAGTTGTGTAGGGATGGGATCAGGAAGGCCAAGGCACAGCTGCAGCTGAACTTGGCAAGGGACACAAAGAATAATAAGGACTTCTACAGGTATGTCAACCAGAAAAGGAAGGTCAAAGAAAACGTATCCACCCCTGATGGACAAGACTGGCAAACTGGTGACAACAGATGATCCTGAGGTGCTTAACAACTTTTTTTTCCTCAGTGTCCACTGGCAACCTCTCTCCCTATACCTCTTGAGTGGATGGACTGCAAGGCAGGTACTGGGGGAGAAAAGTCCCTCCCACTGTAAGGGAAGATCAGGTTCATGACCACCTGAGGAACCTGAACATATAGAAATCTATGGGACCTGATGAGATGTATCACAGAGTCCTGAGGGAATTGGCTGATGTAGTTGCGAAGCCACTCTCCATGATATTTGAAAAGTCACGGCAGTCAGGTGAAGTTGCCGGTGACTGGAAAAAGGGAAGCTTTGCACTCATTTTTTAGAAGGGTGGAAAGGAGGACCCTGGGAACCACTGACCTGTCAGCCTCACCTCTGTGCCTAGGAAGATCACGGAACAGATCCTCCTAGAAGCTATGCTAAGGCACATGGAAGACAGGGAGGTGATTCAAGACAGCAGCCAGCATGGCTTCACCAAGGGCAAGTCTTGTCTGACCAATCTAGTGGCTTTTTATGATGGAGTGACTACATCAGTGGACAAGGGAAGAGCTATGGATATCATCTAGTTGGACTTCTGTAAGGCTTTTGACATGGTTTCCCACAACATCTTTCTCTCTAAATTGGAGCGATATGGATTTGATGGGCGGACTCTTCGGTGGATGAGGAATTGGTTGGATGCTCTCATCCAGAGGTTAGTGGTGAACGGCTCAATGTCCAGCTGGAGATTGGTGACAAGTGGTGTTCCCCAGGGGTGTGTATTGGGACTGGTACTGTTCAATATCTTCACCCATGGCATAGACAGTGGGATCGAGTGCACTCTCAGCAAGTTTGCAGATGACACCAAGCTGAGAGGTGCAGTTAACACGCCTGAAGGACACGATGCCATCCAGAGGGACCTGGACAGGCTTGAGAAGTAGACCTCATGAGGTTCAAGGCCAAGTGCAAGGTCCTGTGCATGGGTTGGAGCAACCCCTGGTATCAACACAGGCTGGGGGATGAAGGGATTGAAAGCAACCCTGCTGAGAAGGACTTGGGGGTGTTGGTTGAGGAGAAGCTCAACATGAGCCGGCAATGCGCGCTCACAGAAAGCCAACCACATCCTTGGCTTTATCAAAAGAAGAGTTGCCAGCAGGTCAAGGAAGGTGATTCTGCCCCTCCACTCCTCTCTTGTAAGACCTCACCTGGAGTACTGTGTCCAGCTCTGCAGCCCTCAGCACAGGAAAGACATGGACCTGTTGCAGCGAGTCCAGAGGAGGGCCACAAAGATGATCAGAGGCATGGAACACCTCTGTTATGAGGACAGGCTGAGAGAGTTGAGGTTGTTCAGCCTGGAGAAGAGAAGTCTCCGGGGAGACCTTATAGCAGCCTTCAAGTACTTAAAGGGGGCCTAGAGGAAAGATGGGGACAGACTCTTTTAGGAGGGCCTGTTGTGATAGGACAAGGGGTAATGGCTTTAAACTAAAAGAGGGAAGATTTAGACTAGATAGAAGGAAGAAATTTTTTACAATGAGAGTGGTGAGACACTGGAACAGGTTGTCCAGAGAGGTGATAGATGTGCCATCCCTGGAAACATTCAAGGTCAGGTTGGACGGGGCTCTGAGCAACCTGATCTAGTGGAAGATGTCCCTGCTTATTGCAGGGGGGCTGGACTAGATGGCCTTTAAAGGTACCTTCCAGCCCAAACTATTCTATGATTCTATGATTCTGTCTACAAGTTGTACAGTAGGGAAAACATCTATATTGACCTTAGTAAGAAGGACTGAATAATTCATCGTCTATGTCTTCCACAGGTGTGATGGACTTTTTTATGTCAGAAGAGATTTAAACTTTCCAGACTGTATAGTTAAAACAACAGAAGCTTTGACCACAAACTCTTAATTTGCTGATACTCAGCAGCTTTTAACAGCAACATATTTCAAAATCTAAAAGAAAGAGGTATTTCGTCTTTGTCTTTTTTTTTTTTTGATATAAAAATACTGAAAGAAATAAGGACAAAGAACAAAAGCAATTCTAGTAAAGTTACTAAAGGTTTACCTCGAAATAGAAAGTAATTCTTACAGCAATGCTAAACTTGAAATCTGCCAGTCAGGTAATATGCAAAAGAAGGTTAGTAGCAAGATAAGGGGCACAGCAAAACCCTTAAAACTGCTGATCAGCTCAGAATTTATATACTCTAATACTCCTGTTTTAAGACATGGTAGAGCTGTATTCCAGGAGTACAAAATGCAAGATCTGGAAATAGTGAATTAAAAATAGAATATTATGTTATGGCACCAATATCTAAATTTAAGTTATTGGTAAAATGAAACTTCTTCCTGAACTTGCTGTGTTCATAGCCGCACTGTGTTTTTGCTCTGGATGGAGCTGAACAAACCACTCTGCCGCAAGAAGACAAGTGGAGCAGTCTTCTGGGAGAAAGCTCAACTCACTCAATGAAAATCATTTAGGTTCCCTCCTCAATAGTGAAATGAGAGAAATACCTCCAGAGGACAATTATTTCCATGTATCTTAAACACCTATCTTTATTTATCTTTAATGTGATAAATTGCCATCTAGAGGTGTCTATCTCTCACCACTAACTTTAGAGAGAAGCTAGCACAGCCAGGATGGCTCCCTGGGGACAGCTAAAGGTAAGAGAGGAGGAAGTCCCCCTACGAGACTCACTCTGGTTCCTTCAGATGCCTGAAACTAGTCATAAGATTAAATCCAGACTTCATTCAAAAGTTATATTGATTCATCAAAACACAATGCTATTATTTCCATGGCACTGTGTCAGTCTGACTCTGGCAGCCTAACACATTAATACCTTAAATAATTCCCTTAGTTCACAGAACTCTTAGTAGTTTTATTTTGTCTTACAGAATAATTAGGTGTGGGGCAAGTTGAAAAGAGAGATTTCCCTCTGCACTCAAAAATTTCTTTTATTGTCTCTAAGCTACTTTGCAAGGAGACTGTGTGAAACTATAGACTAGTTTTTGTCAACTTTCTCATAAAGTCTGAAGTGTTTTGAGCTTGCAGGATTCTCTGATGTAAACTAGTTGAAACATTTGGATGACTCAGCAATGTTGCCTGCACAGTCAAATGATGCTTGGATGCATTTACACTGAATAGGTACAGGAACAGATATTGTAAGTAATTTAAAGTAGCGTGTGAAAACTTGGTTAACAAACTGTTAGAAGTTATAAAGACTGTCCCCAAGAAAGAAAAGGAACATCTTCTGGTACGGCAAGGTATATATATTTATGATAAAAAAATATGTAAGAGTTATTTAGGTTGGGGGAAAAAAAAAAGGATATAGAGGAAATTTAATGTGTTTCAATAGTCAGATGTATCCGTCCCATTACCAAAATGTATCAACATCCTTTCAACAGTGGCACACAATTGTTGAATAAGAGAATACTGTGAAATGAAAGACCAGTGGAAGCTCAGCCCTTTCAATTCACTGTCAACAAGATCATAACATCAGCCATCATGGATATTTTATTTTTCTAATTTACAAACCTGAACCAAGAGGAAAAAAGGTATCCGAATGAAATTCACTGTGCACTGACCTATTGTTTGTACTTATCAGAAAGGAATAGCCCACATATTCATTAAAGGTCAGCTCTATGGATGCACATAAAAACATCCAAAAACCAGAATATGCTGCTGTGAAGTGGCAGCAGCATTTTCATATGTGTGGACAGCAATTATTAGCCATATGTGAACAAACATTAGCAAGTTAAAAGGGTCACTGTTCTGAGTACTAATAAGCACTCTACTAAACCTGTGAGCCACCAAAATGATGCTTGGGAAAGCTGTCAGGAATGTGAGATACAGTAAATGTTCTTTTTTGTCTCTTCCATGTACATTATTGCCATTAATATATAAATGGATACCACACCTTAGTAAGTTTTGTCCATATCATTAATCACTGTAGAACTTGATGGATGTTTGGCAGCCCTCCAAAAAGCCAGGAGAGCAAGTACACTTTATGCCATACTCTATTTGCCTGAGCTCTATTAAGGCAGTCAAATCTCTTCATCCCAGGTGCTGTGACACATACAAAGATTTTAAGGAGTCCATCCTCAGGAAAGAACCTCTTTCCTGCTATCATTCCTGACTCAGTACATTTGTGTAAGTAGCCACACAATACTGAGAGCTACTAGAAATTGCTGGTGCAGATAAGGTAGTACTGGCAGTCAGAGCTCCCTGCTATGTTTTTAAAGTCCCTAGGACTCTTAAACCATGACTCAGAAGAGCAGAAGCTGTTTCTTCTCAGCCTCTGGAATCATCCCATAGAGGAAGCAAACACAGTTTGGAAATCATGATCCTTCTCCCAAGAGCAGCCCTCCAGAAATCAACCACTAGCATCATTTGCACATCCTCCTAGGTAGTACTTTTTACTGTTAGTATTTTAATGGAATAATTAGCAAGCAAAAATACTCTAACAGGGCAGATCTTCTTTGCAGTATTTCCACTTAATAGATATCCATCTTGTCTTAATAATCTGAACAGATAAAGCTTCCTCTCATTTCTGTTCCCCTCCTCTCCCTTCACACCAAGGTCTGTGTGTGATGGAGTGGTATTGCTAGGCAAGATTTCTGGGGATGTCACTCATGGGAGTACGCAGCCACTGCTCTCTGACAGCACTCACATTAAAAGCAGATTTTTGTTGGTATGCACTTCCAGCTATTGATGCACCTCCAAAGATTATCGGAGATAACAGGAGCCCATCAAGAAACACATCGGGCAAGCCAGCAAATGCAGTCAGCATTCAGATGAGAATATCCTCCACTCCTTGGTCTTTGCAAAGTACATCTCTCATTGTTTCAAAATGCTTCCAAGTGTTGGAAAAACAACAATAATTTAAAAGTGCCAAATTGCTGTACAAATCTTACAATATAGCTTCATAGCAAGTATCCGTCATACCTCAGCCATCTTCAGAAAAGAAAACACAAGTCATCATGTGTCAGCCATCAGACATATTTTTCTGTCATGCAGATCAATGTCTGACATCTTTCTGCCACTCCAGACTCTCTCTCAATATTCCTGGGCTCTGTTTATCTGCTGTGATCCTGAGCTTCCTGCTCTGCACAAGTCGACGTGGAAGATCACAGATCCTGCTTCTGCTTTAGGCTGACCTACATTCCCCAAAAGATTAGGCAGCCCAAAATACTTTAACTTTCTGGGACACGTCTGAACAACACTAAGCTTCATGAAGAGGAAAACACATTAACACAAGCTCCAGTTCTCATCAATCGTCTCTCCTGGCAGAGTCTGTGAAGTAGCGGTGTCACTGAGGGGCATACATACTGCTTTCTGATCTTCTGCTGAGTGGTGTTTGACTAGTGATCGCTTGCCTTTTAACAGCTTTAGAAAACAGCAGCAAAGCAATCCTGTCAATGCTTTTTTATTTACCCCCCAAAAAGGGGCATGTGACCTGTTGGAAAAAAACAAACAAAAATTCTGATTAGATAATGATCAAAGACTAGAGGACAGATCAGCTCTTTTGTGCGACATAAACGTTGGGAAACAAAACATTCTTGCAATGTAGGCTCTGCTTACTTCAAGGCACTGAATACCACATTGGTGTACCTAATGCTCACTATCAATGCAATTAAAGAAAAATTTCAGGCTAAACTCTGGATGGGACATTCCAAAATTCATTTATGGGAGTAAACTGCGTCCTTCCTAGTCAGTACTTACTGAAAGTAAGGGGTGGGGATTCAGCTCCAGATTCAGTTACCTACATGAGGTGTATACAATGCAGGTCTGCATATGTACTAGGTGTCTGAGCAAGTTGCGTTGTCACAGAGATCTAGTCAATCTAGTCAAGGAAGCTACTAGGCCACCTAGGTCCACTGAGTTCCACCTAAAGTGGACACCTGCATTTAGGCAGATAAACAGTTCTCCGTTAATCAACCATATTACAACCATATTTTACACCCATAATTTTTGAAATAAATCTTTTTTCAAGCAAATAATCTTTACTTAATGTTGCAAGTTTAGGAGTTTGGATAATGAAATGCAGACATGGTGATACAGAAAAGGAAAAAGAAGGGGAACTGTGTTCACATACGATTTTTGGCAAATGATTTTTGATCTATACAAGCTAAAGTGAACCAAGTGCAGCATGTGTTATAAGGAGACTTTCTCAGTCTACCTGTATGACCTTTCCAAGTCTGCTGTATAACAAATTGTGACTAAAAGCAGAAAAATATTGTGTTAATACAATTCACAATAATACTCTCTGCTCCTACTTAAATTCCCAAGTTTGCAGAAGCTCTTCCTTCTCAATATCCTTGTATTATTATCTGTGCAGACATAAAAATGAAAGTGATAGCGATAGTGGAGCATGGCATAGAAACACTTTGTAGTTGAGCAACAACAGGTCACAGAGACAGGAATGCTGGAACTCCATGACAGCTGCCCAACCTGACAGCAGCTCTCCCTGCCCTCTTCATGAGCACTTACAACAGCAAGCCCCAAACAGGCAGCCAAGCCAAGCACACCATCAGGTCCTAATCAGTGCCAGAGCCTATAACATGGTGCCAGCAACAAAACTAGGTTGAGGTGTAAATACTGATTGATGTTATTCATCCTTAATTCAGTGGTGTCAGATAATAATGTCAACTAGCTTTCTGTCCCAGTTTTATGTTGTTCACTTCATTTATGAATCCCAGTCTTAATATTCTTTTGCTTCAGCACAAAACAGTTCAAAGTGAAAAAGGAATTGCCCAGAGAAATCCCCAAATATTGCACAGCTACCAAAGGGATGCAGTCATAAGGGTTTATAGAGTGGGAAAGGACAGAGAGACAACTTAAATAAAAGTCTAATGATCCTAGGTAATCCATCAATGCGTGGGTGACTTCTCAGGAAGCGTAGACCACTACTACCTGAGCGGGCTAGAACAGCTTCTAGGCTTTTGTGTGTCCTGGATCAAATAAGCCCTAAAGCAGTACTGTCATATTTTTTTAGAGACATAGAGAAGGTTTGTCACAATGAAAAAAATACTCAGTTCACATAGTTTACCAAATGAGGATTGAAGAGGTTTACTATTTATTAATGACATACAATTACTGGCAGTTAGTAAACTATACATTTAAAATTCAGTAACAGTAATTCAACAAGTAAGCCATAGTATTAGATGCTTAGGAAATGCTAACAGCCAGCTACAAATTTCTAAACACTTTTCTGCAATTAACGCCAAGGCCTATACACACCTACACCCATGCTTACAGAATTACATACCCTTCCCAGAACCTTACCCATACCATTGTGGGTCACCCATGTCTCCTTTTCTGGGACCATGGCATCCCCCTACTTGCACACTTCTGCTGCCGGAGATGTTGATTACTCTTTGATAAAATGTGTAGAGCAGACAATTCAAAGGACCATGCAATATAGGTGTTTCAGCAATGGCCCGTCAGCATTTACAAGGAGCACTGACAACAGGAGCTCTGATAAATCTGTTAGAAGAGATTGAACTTGAACAAAGCCTGGAATTGTAATGGTGGGGTGCCATACAGGAAAGAGGACTTCTAATTTGATGAAGATGGTTTTTTTTTCCTTAGAAGTCAAACCCTTACTGTTAATAAAGAAGTTACTTAAACACTCCTATGTTAAATCAGGATGTTTCACAGAAAGATTCCTTTAGGCAAAGTGCATTTCTGTCTATGAAGCTCACTTTGGTAATTGATGTTCTACTGATTTCAGAAAAGAAAAAGGAGCTGCTGTATTTTATTTTTTTTTTAATGCAACTCTTATACTGGTACAGTGTCTTGCACACAATGGCATTTTTCTTCCTGAAAACAGCTAGTTGAACTCTGCTGTATAGTATGATGATGCCAGCAGCTGCATTATGCCAAGATTTTTTGTTCATTGTCCAAGATTGATTTTTAAACTGACTGAGCCTTGCAATGTCTTGTTTTACACTCTATGTGCTTTGAAAAACTGTGTAAGGATCAGCTGAAGAAATTAGAATACAACAAATATGACCTGACCATTATTTTACTCATGCAAGCTCTGATGACCTTATAAAATCCTGCTTCCATGCAAGCACTGCTTTGTTATCATGTAATGTCCAGTTGAAAAATAGTAGCCAAGGTTTCAGAAAAAGAGAAGGTGATATAGACTTACGAAGATGGTGAATTACAATAATGCCTCAATTTACTTTGTAGAAATTATTAAACTTAAAGAAACTGGAAATAATGACCTTTCTGGGAACATTTATAATAATTTGGACATTCCTAAAATTTTATTTGTAGTAAGGAATAGAATTGTGACATTTAGTTTACAACAGTCTGTCACTTCCTAGAAAGCATTCCTAAAGATATAGCTAAGCAAGTGGGGAAGTAAGAGAAAACATAGATGTACAATGAGCAGTATAGAAAACAGCTATATCAAGTTCACATTTCTGTAAGGAATATATGAACTTTCACAGCAATTTAGCACACATACGCACACACATAAAGACAAGGAAATGTCCAGAAGAATAATTCTGATTTCAAATATGCCTATTATAGTGTTCTCATTTTTTGTATTTCAGTACCCAACTGAACATACCATAAAAAAGTTGTTCATGAAACCGCCCAACTCAGATATGATCTGTGGTGACTCTGCTTTGGTATTTACAACAACAGGAGGAGGATTGGTTCACCCAGGTGATTATAAAAGAAACTTAATGTGTGTCTCTTCATAATTTTAAATGTTAAGCCTTAAGAAAAAGAGTGAAATTCCTGTCAGAAAAAACACAGGTGCAGTTGATTCTGCCTTAAAACCAAGGCATGGATGAGACAACTCCCTGCTGCCCTGTAGTGCCATGGCTACAGAGCTCTGCTTGCTTCTCTGGTAGGTTACTCATCTGTAGACAACATGTATGTGCCTAGTCAGGTCTCAGGTCTCCAGTCTCACTTTGTAGATGTCAAGAATCTTTCCTGATAATAGAAAGTCAATCTGGTTTTTTTTTTTCCTACAAACAAGCCTATAAGAGTATTCACTTGAAAGACTCCTTTTCATTTCAGTGATTCAGCTCAGAATTAGATTTAAAATATAATCTATTCATAATTGAAAGTTCACTAATATGAAGAATTTGGTTATAAATGAAGATCATGATATGTATTCATAATATTTCAAAAAATAAAATTAAGGGATGAGACTAGGACAAGAAATAGAAGAAAAGGCAGGGGAGAAGAGAAAATAAAGCATATTAGCAAAATACATTGTTCTATACAACTGTAGCAGGTGTTCATGTTTATGTCAACATTTTGGTGGAAGGATTCCAATGTTCCAAGACATTACATCACATCTTAGAACAGCTGGTTTATGGCCTTTTAGTTTCAGGATGCAGGCATGATGGAAATCATGCACACATGATCACATGGTAGTCTGAAACTGGGCATGAGAAAAAAATCATTGGAATTTAAGTCTTATTGCAAAATAAAGGTAACCCACTTAGTGGATGAGGGAAAGGCTGTGGATGTTGTTTACCTGACTTTAGTAAAGCCTTCAACATTGCTTCCCACTGCATTCTCCTGGAGAAACTGGATGTTCATGGCTTGGATGGGTGTACGCTTCGCTGGGTCAAAAACTGGCTGGAAGGCTGGGCCCAAAGACGGGTGGTGAATGGAGTTAAATCCAATTGGCGGCCAGTCACAAGTGGTGTTCCTCAGGGCTCAGTATTGGGGTCGGTTCTGTTTAATATCTTTATCAACAACCTGGACGAGGGGATCAAGTGCACCCTCAGTAAGTCTGCAGATGACACCAAGTTAGGTGGGACTGTCAACCTGCTTGAGGGTAGGATGGCCCTACAGAGGGATCTGGACAGGCCAGATTGATGGGCCAAGGCCAATGGTATGAGGTTCAACAAGACCAAGAGCCAGGTCCGGCATTCGGGTTACAACAACCCCATGCAGCACTACAGGCTTGGGGAAGAGTGGCTGGAAAGATGCCTGGCAGAAAAGGACCTGGGGGTGTTGGTCAACTGCCGGCTGAGTATGAGCCAGCAGTGTGCCCAAATGGCCAAGAAGACCAACAGCATCTTGGCTTGTGTCAGGAATAGTGTGGCCAGCAGGACTAGGAAAGTGATTGCCCTCCTGTACTCAGCACTGGTGAGGCCTCACCTTGAATACTGTGTTCAGTTTTGGGCCCCTCACTACAAGAAAGACATTGAGTTTCTGGAGTGTGTCCAGAGAAGGGCAACAAAGCTGGTGAGGAGTCTAGAGCACAAGTCTTCTGAGGAGCTGCTTAGGGAACTGGGGTTGTTTAGCCTGGAGAAAAGGAGGCTGAGAGGAGACCTTATCACTCTCTAAAACTACCTGAAAGGAGGTTGTAGTGAGGTGGGGGTTGGTCTTTTCTCCCAAGTAACAAGCAATACGACAAGAGGAAATGGCCTCAAGTTGCACCAGGGGAGGTTTAGACTGGATATTAGGTAAAATTTCTTCACTGAAAGGGTTATCAAACATTAGAACATGATGCCCAGGGAAGTGGTGGGATTGCCATCCCTGGAGGTATTTAGAAGATGTGTAGACATGGTGCTGAGGGACGTGGTTTAGTGGTGGTTTTGGCAGCGTTAGGTTGATGGTTGGACTTGATGATCTTAAAGGTCGCCTCCAACCTTAGTGATTCTATCATTCTATAAAAGTAAACTACAAAGAATTCAAAATCTGTATTGGCATTCACAGATATTTACATCTGGAGTTTTGGCATCAAAGTAACAAGAAACAGCAATTTCACTGTTTGTCGTTTCCTGGAAATATGGATGTAGGGGAACCAGGAGACTACAATATTCACAGGTATCCCAGAGTTTTCAGCTAGTACTTCCCAAAATGGCTCCAAGCACCAGCCAGGATTTACAATGAACACTAAAGCACCAAGCAATAATACATCCAGTAGTGACAGAGCTTGTTCTTTGTTCGTATCTGGTGTTTTTTTCCCCCTTCCACAAAAGCAGAGGAGCCATAGAGACACTTTAACCAGCTGCCAAGAAATTTACCCTGTAGTCTAGATGTGGCCTGATGTTTTCACACATGCTTTCCCTGAGCCTGAGGGAGTAGCTGTGGAAGTGTAGGGCATCCACCTTGCCACTGTGTTCTGACTGTCACTGTCTGTTGGAAGTGTGAGTAGCCAGGTTCATTTTTTAATTATATTTCTCTTTGTTAGAGGTTCCAACCAGCCCTTTCCTGAGCTTCAGTAATAAATGAGACATAAAGCTATTCTTTGTTGCTCTTCATTCATTCTAATGCTATCCAGTCCCTAGTGCTTCACAGGATTATTAATATTGCAATCCAAATAGTTTCACATGAAAAAGAAAATAAACTGTTAAGAGTTCAAGGTTCATCAAGGAATTTCCAAAAGCCACATCAGTGAAAGAAAAGGTAAAACCACCAGGCAAAAAACTGGGTTATTTTTTAAATTGTGATGTATATGTATAAATCTTCTTAGGCATTTAAAGAGATTGAGTGTTGACAGAAAGGACATATTCCTGGTGCATTTAGTATGGCTTTTATTTTCTTTCTGTACTGAAGACTCATTGAAATAATTTTAATGATACAGTTCAGTGATAAGAATAGAAAAAAAGTTGATGATGGTAAAAGTTTTGCACTGCTTTATGTCACAATCAATGCAAAGGCACACCTGGGCAGCTCACTACTAAAGAATAAATCTGCCTGTATAAGACAAAACATGAGACACTGCAGGAAAATCCAGTAAGAAAAAGATAATTCATTTCACAAAACTGGCAGCGAGGATCTGCCAGTTGTGTGTTTAGTGTCTTAAAATACATGGTAACAACTCATCTTCACCTAAAATCTGCACGATTGTTAATATAAACAGGTAGAGCAACAACAAGGGAAACAGCAGCCACAGGGGTAGGATATGTGCTTACAAAGAAAAGAAACGTCTTACTATTTCCTGGGCAGGCAGTAGAGACTTGCTGTGGCATAAAATGTTCTTTGATTGTTTTTAATTTTGTAAGCCTTTGTATTTTCTGCTGTCCTTTGGAAAAACCCTCAAATACTATGAAAAGAGGGAGTGAAAAATAAATAAAGATCCAAATGAAACCCAAAACAGACTATGGCCACAGCATTTTTGTTCTGAGAAGGAAAAAATAAAATAATATTAATAAAAAAAAAATCAAGAAGCATTGTACCCTATGGAAATTTAGTTTTCAGATGAAAGAGGTCTACGGGTAGGTATCCAAACAAAACAAATCTTTTAAAGTTCACTAAGTGTGATGAATGAGTTCATATTATTAGATTGTATGAGTGCCTGTTTTTAGGTTATATCTGTATAACGAATTTTGCCACTGTGTTTGAAGTATGTTTTTTTGAACCTAACCCCAAAAGAGTGTGCTTTGCTAGCGAAACTGTAATGCACTAGGTACAGAGCATCTTCTGTAGACAAGTTACCCAGGTCCTAAAATAAATGCAGTAAGGTGACTTCACATGGTTCTAGGTCAAGCAATCAGGAAACACATAGATAAATTAAAAGCAAGACAGTTTCTGCAAAAAGTTCTTGAGGAAGGAATGTAGTTTAAGTTCCTCACCTTTGGGCTTGACTTGACATTTTACAGCTCTTTACACTCCAAAGGAAAACTCACGAGACCTCCTTGTTTCCTTGGAAAGGAGAGGAAAATCGTAACTGCATAGAATAGCTAATACTTAAAGACAGCTTTCATTGAAAGATATGTATTAAAACGTATAAAATATATCTCACATATATACTATATATATACCAAAAATACTGAAAAACTTCAGGTTTTCCTGGTTCCCCATGGGGAAAAAAAGAAAAAAAAGAAAAAAGAAAGTTCTGAAATTCTCTCAAAGTTTACCGAGTGAAAAAAATCTCTTATAAAATGGGTCAGGAAACACATACAACACTGGCCAAAATGCATTTCCAGGGTTTGTTCCCCCCCAGCATGCCCCCAGTGCATATGCCTTTGCTTTGTGTATGGCACCTTATAAGTTGCTGGCCTTTTTCTAAAACTGATAGCTCATTCTTGAACACAGAATCAGTGTGTTAACCAAGTTATCATAAATAAGGTTTTCCTCTAGCTTCCTAATGGGAACAATTTCTCTCGCTTGTTTTAGGGCAACATGCAGCATAATTAATACAGTATTGTTTAACAAATCAATCACAAAATACGTCATAACACAAGTCAAATATTTAGGTTACAAAATCGTTTACAGATAATCACCTATTTTTATAACTACTAATATTTAATAGTTACTCGACTTCTCTCGTGGTGAATGTATGTATTTGTGAGAAGAGACAACCTTTGTGATGAGAACAATATTCTACTCCTAGATGTACATGAAAAGATGAGTTGCTACCTGGATTTTCTATAAGAGTGTTCAAATTATCCCTGTATGTTCTCCTCATAGCATTGCTTGGAGGGTTAAAATCCTGATTCTGAAGAACGTAGGTGCAGTTGGGAACACAGAACTTCTTACTGCTCACTTTTCTGATTGTTTTTCATTCTCTTGTATGAATACTGTTGTCTGAACCATAGACTGGAAAACAATAAACTTTGTCAATGAATAAGTAAAGATTTATTCTCTATTTTGGAAACAATTTTTGAGTTCTAAAATGATGGCACAATGCTACCAATAAGCCAAGTAATAAACAAAGTGCCATCTACATTGTGAATTTCCATTGCTTATAGTATTTTAAAATAAATGGTAGTATTTAGTACACCCAAGATTGTGGGTTCTACTAAATTATACTAAAAATAGCTCGGACTAAAATCTGAACCTAAATATCCCTGTTGCTCATTAATCTGCAATACAGATATTAAATAAAACAAGTCATGCCATGTATGTCATTTTGTACTAAGTATGATGTCTCCTTTTTCTCTAATACACATCCTACCATCAATTACAATTTGTATAAGTTGTTTTTGTGATGATACAACAATAAATCTCTGTAGAAAATCTACCCATAATAAAAAAACACAAAACAAATCAGTCACTAGCCAATTCAGACTTTTTTCTTTTTTTCATATTTCTGCTCTCTCTCCTCTCCTTTCTCACTCTTTTTCCTCCATTGAAAGTTTTAAAGTTTAGCAGAGTATTTTGGACTAAATAGAAATGATCACCACTGTCTTGGGATACTTAGAAAACTTTCACTCACCCCAAGGAGACATCACTTTGCTCCTGGACTATCTACACCTTATGATCCCACTGCTTTACTCCACATAAAAGGTGCATCCACCCCTACCCTTCATCATCCACATCCATATCACTTGGAAAGTACAGGTTAGCACTCACGGGATCCAGAAAAGACAAGAGAAGCAACTTGTGGAATTCAAAATGAGAGAAGCGCCATTGCCACAGTGTCACCATCACCCCTGTGTCTGGTGTCCACTTTGGATCCGCAGCCCGGTTTGGCACCAGAGACCCACGCAGGCAGCACAGCTGAACTCCCAGGAGGTAGACCTGTCACCATCCCTCATTCATAGGTTCAGTCCTCCCATCCTCTTCATTTCCAAGGTGCCTCTACTCCCCTCCTGCACACACATGCTTTGCCATCTTTGCCCTATTCTTTTCCAGACAGAAGCTCTGCCCAAGGAGGTGAGGTAGATAACACGTTAAGGAAAAAAAAAAATAATCTTGTCATTGCATACAAAGACCCTTTGATGTGGTCTGATACAAGCAAACAACATTGGCCTCAGTTATGGAAACAACTGACTAGAGTCAATTAAAAAGGCCCACATACTCTAACAGAAATTAGAAGAACCATTTTTTACAGAAAGCAAGGCACAAATCTTGTTAAAGTTCTTTCAGATATACACAATTGTGGTCAGCTCTCAGAGTGACATTACCTAGAAGCTGTGTTCACACTGTTACATTGTGCTCTTTGAAGATGAAAAAAAACCCCAAACCAAACAATAGTTATTGCACAGGTCAGCTCTGAGGTCCTAAAACTGCATTTTTCAAGGCCACCCCTGACTACACCAGCTCAGCTGTCACGGTCCCAGTGCTAGGCAGTCTGTATTGAAGTTACCACTTTGAAAACCTCATTGCCCTGCTGATGATATTTAATATACTTCCCTGACTGTCTGTGTGGCATCTGACAGCAACAGTTCCTGGTAGAAAGCAAAAAACTCTCACCCATTTTAGAGAGAAGCACAGATCTTTGGATCCATCTTTCTCTCTCACAAGACATCTTTTTGTGAACTCTCCTTCCTCCTCTTATTTCTACCAGCTCTAAGTAACCCTGGAGGTTATGAGGACACTTCTTCATGACTTCTTCTCCCTACCAGGTTTAAGAGTGGGCTGTTTCTAACCAAAGCACTCCCAGCTGCTCCTCAACTGCCATTCAAGGATAGCAATCTTAACCAGAGCCATTCCCACGTTCTCCTGAATGCCTTATAGCAGTGCTCCTGCCCACAGGTGTCCTTATGGAGCTGCTCAGAGGGCTGCTCCTCATCAGCAAATTGAAGTCCCCTCTGTATTAGCACTTCAAATCATCTGTTCTGGAAACTGATCCAGCTGTGAAGTACAGCAATAAATATCAGTTCTCAAAAGCAAATCCTTGTCCACTTCATCATACAGCCTTCAGCAAACTCACTGGTTTTCTGAGACACTGACTGGAGAAGGATAGGAAGCCTTAGGTGTTCTACTGGTTTTATGTGGGGAGATGCTCATGTGTGAGAGCATACATAGTTTGAAGAGTATGTAAATTAATCCACAGCTGGAGTAGCATACTCTCATTACTGCTTTCTGAGGCTTTCTATAAAGAAAAGTATTTAGTCAAAGTTTTTAAAGTTACTGACTGAATTATGGTAACTGCTCTTTGGATTTGGTAACTGCTTTCTTGTCTACCTCAACTTCAGCAAGGCTTTTGACGCTGTCTCCCATAACATCCTCATAGGTAAGCTTAGGAAGTTTGGGTTAAATGAGTGGACAGTGAGGTGGATTGAGAACTGGCTGAATGGCAGAGCTCGGAGAGTTGTGATCAGCGGTGCAGAGTCCAGTTGGAGGCCTGTAAATAGCAGTGTTCCCCAGGGGTCAGTACTGGGTCCAGTCATGTTCAACATATGCAACAACAACCTGGATGAGGGGACAGAGTGTACCCTCAGCAAGTTTTCTGATGACAAAAAAGTAGGAGGAGTGGCTGACACATCAGAAGGCTGCGCTGCCATTCAGCGAGACCTGGACAGGCTGGAGAGCTGAGCAGAGAGGAACCTAATGAAGTTCAACAAAGGCAAGCATAGGGTCCTGCACCTGGGGAGGAATAAGCTCATACACCGGTACTGGTTAGGGGCTGACCTGCTGGAAAGCAGCTCTGTGGAAAGGGACCTGGGAGTCCTGGTGGACAACAAGTTGACCATGAGTCAGCAATGAGCCCTTGTGGCCAAGAAGGCCAATGGTATCCTGGGGTGCATCAAGAAGAGTGTGGCAAGCAGATCGAGCTAAGTTATCCTCCCTGTCTACTCTGCCCTGATGAGGCTGCATCTGGAGTATTGTGTCCAGTTCTGGGCTCCCCACTTCAAGACAAGGAACTACTGGAGAGAGTCCAGCGGAGGGCTACGAAGATGATCAGGGGACCAGAACATCTCTTTTAAGAGGAAAGGCTGAGAAACCTGGGTCTGTTTAGCCTGGAGAAGAGAAGACTGAGAGGGGATCTCATTGATGTTTATAAAATTCTAAAGGGTGGTTGTCAAGAGGACGGGGCCAGACTCTTCCCAGTGGCGCCCAGCAACAGGACAAGAGACAACAAGCACAAACCGTAACACAGGAAATTCCATTTCAACATAAGGAAAAACTTCTTTATTTTGAGGGTGGCAGAGCACTGGAAGAGGCTGCCCAGAGAGACTGTGGAGTCTCCTTCTCTGGAGATATTCAAAAACTGCCTGAACGTGTTCCTGTCCAACCTGCTGTAGGTGAACCTGCTTTGGCAGGGCAGTTGGACTGGATGATATATGAGGGCCCCTTCCAACCTTAACATTCTGTGACTCTGTGATTTACTGTCCTTTATACATTTGCCATTTGGATAGTGGTTAAACAAAATAAACAAATAAAAATAAAATCCAAAACCATTGTGTTGTATCACATAGTAGTAATTCCACACCACTTCCCTCATCCTATTCTTTCTGAAATAAACATGCTTATACCATTACAAAAGGAGCAAAGTACTCAGTGTGAACAAACAAAATCAATCAGTTGAAGCAGATAATTCTTGTTTTGCACTCAGAGAAGGGCACAGAGCATTAAGTCATTCTACAAATGAAAGATGTAGACAGTAATAAAACATCACCAATCAAAAGGGACAAGATCATAATAATCACAAGGCTGAGAAATACTGAGTAGTCCTACTGTAGCACTACTATAATTTAATAAGTGAAACAAAACTGTTTAATTTTCCTATAGCAACAATATAGAGTATTTCCCATGAGGGGATGCTCATCTTTGTTAGATATGACCTGTGAAACAGAAAGGCTGTGGGATATTGTTATATATATTATTGGAAGGGCAGCTGCTGTCCTGAGAGGCAATGGGATGAGAGGAATGCATTATGGGACTTTGGTTGGAGGAGCTCCCTCTCAAAAGAGAGGACTGAAGGCCTGAACAGGGAATGGCATACAGTGAAAGCAAACAGGAAAGAAAAGTGATGTTAAGAAAAAATCAGCTTTTCCACCAATGTTAAAAGTTGAGATTTTCTAAGATGAGTTGATTTCCTTTGAAATCTTTATTTGTGTACTTATTAGATTTGTATATGGTTGTGGAAGATACTGCTTTGATCCTGTGTTTTCACTGGTTTAAAGACTTAAAGGTCTGTCTCAGTTTGTAGCAGTATGGTTGGGAAGAGATAATAGGAAATACGAAACAAATAACTATCTCCCGTGTAGCCCCAGTTGCAATAGTATCTGAACAGTTTGCTATCTTAAATACATTTGTCAGAGAGCTTATCAATGACAGATCAAGGACTTCATCATGAATTTTCAAGGCCCATGCCAGAGCACTGTAGGCTATGTGGCTGATAGTCAACACCACCAAGGAACAGAACAGATAAAGTTGTGCAAATGTCTGTCATATACACCAAGGTAAAATAAACACACTTCCCAGATCATAGATGTGTACTGGAACACGTCAAAATTCTTCTCTGACCTTGGAGAGGTGGGGCTATCTATATTATGCAGTCAAGTTTCAGAATGGGGCCCTAAGGAAAATAAATGATGAACAAGCACTGGTCGTGAACTTAAAATCAGATCTAAAAAGCATCTGGTTTTAGGCTGCAAAATCACATCCATCAACCAGCAGAGGTTTTATTTAAGCCTCACTTTAAAGGAAAATTCCAAAAAGTTAGCAGCTAGCAAAAAACCCAACCTCTTTAGAAATATCATCTGCACAAAAAGAAGGTTAAATAATATCCACAAATTTACTATGTAGACACTAAAGATTACTGAATAGAAATTTTGATGATAATAAATGATTAGCCATTGCTAGAAAAACAATCTGGTAAGCAGCCATGGTCTGTTTATCTAGTACGAATGCCAAGGTGTGATCTGAGACCTGAAGCCATCCATATCCTCTCTCCAGACACAAACTGTCTAGGGATGATATTTCTGACTAAAATGGGAATTTGTGGATGAGTACATACAGAAGTATTGGCAACTGTTAATTCAAATAGAGAAAGTGATAACAGAGTTTAAATTCAAAAGTACCAAATTTGTATATCTGACATATATACATAAAATAGAACTAAACAAGACCTTCCAGTCTGGATTTGAATCTTTTGAATTGCTGCAGAACTTGCTTGTCAAATTTGCATCTGTATAAATAGATCATATTTGCATGAATATGAAAGTCTTGCTCCATCTCTGCCTGGCTGCAGACTCATACATTTATTCAGTACCTGTTGCCATTGCTCGCGTGAGGGAGCAGTGGGAGCTGCTCCGTTAGGAAGATGAGCTCGGAGCTGAGGGTGGTTCCAGGGCAGGCTGTGTCCTCTCCAACAGGACAGGGACAGGGCCGTTATGGGCGCAGCCTCCTTCGGTGGTCTCAGGAAGGATGATAGATGAACCAGGTCCCAGCCAGGAAGCCCAGGCAAGAATAAAAGGAGACAGGTCTGAACAGGACTGAAGACAAAGTTGCCTACACCCCAGGTCCGGGATCAACCCTGGAAAAGGGGTCAGTGAGTCAGGCCAGCAGAGACAGAGCCAAGCACAAGTACCTCTGAAACACAGCTCGGGCCAGGATGAGGTGCCCAGCCTGAACTCAGAGACCCCAGACCAATGTGCGGAAACCTGTGGGGGTGTCCCGGGTGATGCCAGTCAGGACCTACCAGTGTGCTCAGAGCTGTGACAGTCCAGCATATTCCCATGTTACTGATTGCACAGTAACAGCCAAAGAAATTTCTCCTGCACACATAAAAATTGTTGATTGGGGTAAGTGGACCTGCCTGTTCAGTTTCACCTGGAGCACCACCCAAGCATGATCTGCCCATTGTTCCAGAGTTCAATTTAGGCTCAAACCTGGGCTCCTGTTGGGTTTTCACCACCCTGGTCTTGCTTGGGTGCTGTGCCTTGGTCAGGGTAGTCACTGTCCCTGCCTTGTTGTCTACTCCAGGAGCAGCCCACTCCTGCTGCTCACAGACACAAAATCATAGTGGCCTGCAGCATGATGTGTCTGACTGGGAGTGCTCTGGATATCTCATTGCTGAGAAATATAAGACTAGAACTGGTCTGGACACCAAGATCACCACCAGGGCTTCTGGATGAGACACCACCAAGGCTGCTGGATGTTAGAGAGGCTTGTTACAGAATCCACACGTATAATTTACATCTACAATAATTAGCCCAGGAAGAGCAGAGGTCAAGCTATTCATCAGTTCCAGAAAAGGCTCAAAATGAAAAAATCTTGACTTGCTACAGATTTTAACTATTCCCCAAAGTTTAAATTTTTTTTGTGGCCCTCAGTTTTGTTAATGAAGGTCACTGAGTATTGCAGAGTTTTTCAGACAATGACTTATGTAATGATAAAATCTTTCATCAGTTCATATGTTTTTATAAAATAGAATCATTAAAGATTGAAAAAGATCAATTAGATTAGTTAAACATTTATATTCAGAGACATTGACTATATATAACATGTATAATTTATATGTACAAATTGCTATTTTCATATGTAGTTCGGATATGCTACCCATGTAACATGTTCAGTATCTCTAGTTATGATCTCACTCTCTAAAGTATTCAGATATTTCATTAGTAATCTTCAGCTGACCATAACATTTCTACTTTTCAAGAACGATGAATCTTAGCAGATTATTTCCTGCGCCTCCTGTCAAGGTATCTGTGTTCTTAAACTCATCATGGTTATTCAGCTTCATAAAACTGAGAAAGGCTTGTTTTGTCTGCGATTCATGTAGAGAATACCTTGGTGAGGCACATTCATATTTACGTGCAGCATTGATTTTTAACATGTATTTTTATCTTAAAAACAATTAACTTTACGTGGGAATGAACTTGTTGTTCAGTGTTTATTTTGCTGTAAGGTATCCAAAATAATCATTAAAGGAAGAAAGATTGTTAGTAGTGCAATTCATCACCAGCTTAGTTTCACAATCTCTGTGGAAAATATTAAAGGGATACCTTTATAAAACGGACCTTAGGAAGGCAAAAAATGCCCAAATGAGTATCAGGTACTTACCTTAATTCTATTTCTTTTGCACAGATATTAGTTGAATTAACTAGTTGCATACTGCTTCTTAAGTAATACACAGCTCTTTTCTATATACTTATAGAACTACATTATTTCAGAGTACACCATTAGTAAACTATTTGATTACACAGGTACAACCATGATTCTTTTTTAGAATTACATTTTCCCTGACACCATATTTTCATCATCCTTGGCAAAAAGAATACAGAGGGAGTTCAACATGCCTTCATTAAAGTTATTACAGTCTTACATTTTCCCTGCATGCCTGCTATGAAGTTCACTTGTGCATGCCTATCAATTGAATCTTCAGCAACTGTGCTAGAGAGATAATTACGGGTTGGCTTTATACAGTAAAGGAGATTATGTGGTATATAGTGCACACCCTTATCTGTTGGAAGCAGAATGAAGCTTTCTATGACATGGCAGGATATGCCATTGTCAGTAGAAACAAAATATTTGCATATGAGAGAATGGTTAGGAAGTGGTTCCCTAACTTCTGCACAGTGCTGCTTTTTGAGATTTGCATGGTAGTTTCATTCCTATTGTAGTGTCTTTTAAAAAGAATTAGTTGTTTCTTAAATATGGGAAGACACTTAATAAACTACACCTGAAGTATAATGCTTTATAATGTCCAGTATTGAAATACGAAATGAGAGCAAACAGTACAGGGCTCCTATATCACCCAATTTTTCTTTTGGCAAAAGATACTTCTGCCAAATGTTCTCCTCCCACTGTAAAGTTAAATGAATAAAACTCTGAATTTAGGGATCAAAAAGTACTTAACAAAATTCTTTGTTTAATGCCTGGCATAACTGAACCTGAAGGAATCTTTCTGAAAAATTGGAGGTCTAAAAGCCAGACTATATCAGAACTACATTCTGCTCCCTGGGCTGCCACAGACTCCTATGCAACACCCTAGAAGTTAATAAAGCTAAACTCTCAGAGATGGCAGTTTAATTGACTGCCACACTGTGTCCCATTTCAAACCCCAAAGATGGATTTATCTAAGCAAATGATGTAGTTGTCTAGATCTCCTTTTTTAGAGTAGTTCCACCTCTCTCCCTTCCAGGTGCACACCTAAAGTAATTCCTATGAATTTCAGCCTAAACTCGCTTTTTTCTTTCCACTGCATATCAAGAAAGTCTAGGATGATTTCCACAGACGTAGGGGTATGTGGTATAGGTAGTGTAGTGTGTTAGAAAGTAGTATGGTACAGTAGGAGATTTGTGGAGTGAAACACACAACACTGAGGAACAGATATGTGCTCTGTGTGTGTTTGGGGGATTTTGCTTTGTCTTGCTCCTAGTCTGATTGCTGGAACGTACATTAGCAGGTGTAGTACATTAGGTGCATTCCTGCAATAATCTTTTGCTTTAGCTTAAGAAGGCCATTTGCGTGCTCTGAGGCTGCTCTGTGACATTAACTGATGCTCAGTAAATTCTGGATAACTGGGAGATTTGCTTCAAAAGAGCACTGATGATCTGAACTGAAATACTAGTGTGGGTGTTCCCATAGATGTCTAAGGTGGATGAGATTTATCCCACTGTTACAGCCATAGCATCAGATACCGTTTTTCTAGCTGGCCACAAGGTAGTCAAAACTCTGCTGTAATGAAGCGCTACCTGCAGGTACAAGTAGATTAGATATCAGTGCCTTTATAAGACTCCGTTTTCTGAACAATTACCTTTAATTTAGCCCTGCAGTCTCTCTGTGCCTGTATGATAGGAGCCAAACTCTTAAAAAAAAAAAAAAGGTAGAAATCAGCCTTTTATCTTTCATACTAATGGTTTCTTCAGCTTGGGAAAACAAGATGACCAAGAGGAGGTTAGCCTATCATCTTTGTCAAAGTGGTTCTAAACTACTCTTCCAATATCATCCAACTACCTTCTTATTCATTTTCCTAGCTTTATTTTCTTGTTTCCTGCATTTTAGAAATGAACATTTGTTCATTTATATTAAATCATTTCTTTTTACCATCACTCCCATGGCACATTATTATAATGCCCTAATTGTATTATACTATACTATACTGTCCTAATACTATCTACTGTAATTTCATCAATTTCATCAAAGTGCCTGATGTACCAAAAATGCAGCAAAACAATCATAGGAACACATCTACATATATTTCAATAAAACAAGCAATTTGTCCACACTGTAAGGGGACAAATAAAGGGACTGATTTCACAGCATTGGTTGCCTGTGCTGCCAAGTGGTAAAAGTCCTAATTAACTCGGTGTCTTTGAAGCCTTTTTTTTTTTCATTTACCTTGCTATAATATAGAAACACCATTATTGTCTGTACAGGGAACTGCTGCAGTGAAATTAGGTGTGATTGCATTCCCAGTTGTCTTCATCTGACAGTATTTTCACTGGAGTGAGTACTTGATGGGGAACTCCTTGTTTGACAGGTGCCGTCTTACAAGACAGGGAATAACATTGCCAGGAAGAGGCAAAGGAAGTCGTACTTTCCCAAACTAAGGAAAATGAAACTCTACCTTTTTTTTGCCATCTCTTCACTCTCACATTTCATTCTGCTTACATTTCGGTTGCCCCTTGAAGCCTCATTCTCAAAATTTTCATTTCTGGAAAAAGAGGCTTTGGATATTGACATCCCAAACTTGAAACAATTCATATTCTTTAGCATCTTAAAGTCACTAGTGTCTTGTGCAGTGAACCTTTTTAGCAAACATGGGAAATAATACTGGGGTTCTCTTCCAGAAAGTTTGATAAGAGTTTAATTAACTAAATAATGATGATGAATGTATAGGATTTTCTTAGAAGAAAACAGACAGCTGTCCAAGCAGTGGGTTGCAGTATTTAGGTGAAGTATTGCCACTGCAAAGGTCAGATTTGACATTGATGTCCATGCAGACAAGATATTGCCTCCTTTGGAAATTCTGGCAACAGTTAAATTTTAGCTTGTGTTGATCATTTTGCACACAAATTGAAATCAATATAACTGCAGCAAAGAACAAGGTTCTTCACTTTTTTCCTCCCACTTAGCTATCATTTTGTCTAACAAGTAGATTTTAGATAACAAAATGATTTTGCTTCCATGAAATAAAATGAAGGCATCTTTAGTGTAGCCTCCAGGATAAGCATAGCTAAGTACTAAAAATTTGGAGATATATGAATATCTGAAGTAGGAATCATTTGGATACTTAGTCTGCAATCCTTCCAAAGTGAAGAAGTAGGATGATTTCTCAGCTGTGAAGATGCATCCTCTCAGTTTTAGCTTGGGTGATTGATTGCTTCCTCTGACAGTTCTTTAACCACAGCTTTGGAAAGGCTTAAAGATTGGAAACTGGTTTGCATCTAACCCACTTATTTGTAGGAAAGGATCTGAGGAATATCCTGTTAAGAAATAGAGCTTCCCTGACGTGTCATAAAACACAATTGGAGCCAGATATATTGTTGAAGTTCTTCTGCTGTGATAGGAGATAGTGAAGCATGGTCTGTCCATGGGAGACTACAGGTTAGATGCTATTGGTCATCTCAGTTTAAGTGGGTGGATAAAAGTCCTTTGAAACCTAGCTTGTGGATCTCTATAATGCTCAGAACAAGCAAAGTCAAAGCATAAACTATAACACAGAACTATTGTAAAATGAAAATTCTTAAGTTGGAAATGAAGTATTTTAATGGAATTATGACATGACTGAGAAACTGGAAAGCAAGTTAACAATTCTTGTTGTTTTGATAGTTTTGTTTGTGCAATATCTTCAACAAAAATAAATATACAATAAGGCATTTCTCTTACTCCTAAATCTGCTGTTGCAGGTCAGTAAAATCTGTGTGCACTCACATTTTCAGGTTTTATATGAGGTTTTACTTCTATCTTTTTAGGATTTCTTTTAAAATACTATTTCTTTCCCTTGCAGAGACAGTATTAACTGTGTAAGCAAACAAACTGGTTGAGTTAGCAATTGGAAGGACTGAAATGCTGCTATCACCTAGGGAGATGTATTTCCAACAATTATCTTAATGAGGCGACTTCTCTTTGAAGTCAGCCTGACCTGTAGGTAATTGTTTTACACCAGCTTCAACACCGGGAGCAGCGTGCCAATGTTCTTGTCCATTAAGACTCACTGTAACAGCCATGTTCTGTGTTTTCAATTAAATGTATGTTCTACAGGTATACAACTGCAATGCTCCTCAGCCTGAAGAAGATTGTTTCAACTGTTTTGACAATATACGAATTTCCCTCTTTATCTGGACATCAGTCAGAAGTTCAGATGTATCCTCCATAAAAGTTTGGATTGTAGGGGTATCATATGGACACCAGTGATACCACCAGGAGCAATCTGAGGAGTATCAAGGACTACAGAGCCCTGGGAGCAGCGGTCACGGACTCTGGGGCACAGGCAGCTTTTTCATCAGACCTCCTGGCCAAAGGGAAGGGGTTTGAAAGGGCCAGTCAAATCTGGCAAATCAACAAATGGTTACAGGACTGGTGCCACAGCCAGGGATTTGGCTACTTAGACCATGGGACTCGCTTTGAGAAACCTGGTCGACTGGGGCTGATGGAGCCTATCCGTCAGAGAACGAGAAGCACATCTTCATTCAGAGGCTTGCCAAGCTCATGAAGAGGGCTTTAAACTAAAGTTGCTGGGGGAGGGGAACCTCAATCCATCCCACTCCTACCAGTTTAATGCCAGTGCCAGCAATAGATGCCCAGAGCCTGAAGAAGGATCACAGGTCAGCAGGAGAGCACCTGGAGTGCAGCACAAAGGAATTGCAGCCACTCCAGCCAGTAAGGCAGCCCCATCAGGGGCCCAACTTAAATGCCTCTATGCAAATGCACATAGCATGGGGAATAAACAAGAGGAGTTAGAGATGTGTGCACGCCTGCAGGGCTATGATCTTATTGGCATCACAGAGACATGGTGGGATGGCTCCTATGACGGAGTGTTGGAATGGAAGAATATAGGTTCTTTAGGAAAGACAGGCAGGGGAGAATGAGGAGGAGATGTTTCCCTCTATGTCAATGACCAGCTGGTGTGCATGGAACTCCACCTAGGGATGGATGAGGAGCCAACTGAGAGCTTATGGATCAGGATTAAAGGGAGGGCAGGGACAGGTGACATTGTAGTGAGGGGTCTGCTATGGGCCACCTGACCAGGATGACTGAGTGGATGAGGCTCTCTGTAGACAGATAGGAGCAGCTTCATGTTCACAAGGCCTGGTCCTCATGGGGGACTTCAACCACCCCAATATCTGTTGGAGGAACAACACAGCCAGACATAACCAATCCAGAAAGTTCCTGGCACGCGTTGATGTTAACTTCCCTCTCCAAGTGACAGAGGAGGCAACGAGGAGAGGTGCTATGTTAAACCTTGTTCTTGCCAACAAGGAGGGGCTGGTGGGGAATGTGAAGCTCAAGGGCAGCCTTGTCTGCAGTGACTATGAAATGGTGGAGTTCAAGATCCTTAGGGCAGTGAGGAGGGCACACAACAGCCCTGGATTTCAGGACCGCATACTTCGGCCTCTTCAGGGACCTGCTTGGTAGGATACCATGGGATAAAGCCCTGGAGGGAAGAGGGGCCCAAGAAAACTCATTAATATTCAAGGGTCACCTCCTAGAATTTTATGATTCTATGATTTATTAGGTGTTCTGCATCTGTATAACATTGTGAACTAAAAAGATTATTTTAAGAACATGCTTTGGGACAGAAATTATTTCAGTTGTTCTGGCACATGATAGTATTTTTTTAATGTGGTGGTACCAAATAGTTTTTTTACTTTAGCAGAGAAAATGGATGCCTTTAGTAAGGCTTATGATCCCTGAAGATAAAATTCTCCGTGGATTAGTACTGAATTTTTTTATACCTATTAACATGTGCTTAGGGACATGGTTTAGTAGTGGGTTTGGCAGTGTTAGGTTGATGGTTGGACTCTTTGATCATAAAGGTCCCTTCCAACCTAGACGACTCTATGATTCTATGATTCTGTGATTCTATGATGCTAGAATTCAATATCAGGAGTGATGCAGCCTAACAATAAGGAAGTCAGGCAAAAACACTAGGAGGCCTGCATGGATGGACAAGGAGCTCTTGGACAAACTCAGACACAAAAAGGAAGCCTACAGAGGGTGGAAGCAAGGACAGGTATCCTGGGAGGAATATAGAGAAATTGTCTGAGCAGCCAGGGATCAGGTTAGGAAAGCTAAAACCCTGATAGATTTAAATCTGGCCAGGGACATCAAGGGCAACAAGAAAATCTTCTACAGATACATCAGTGATAAAAGGAAGACCAGGGAAAATGTGGGCCCTCTGCAGAAGCAAATGGAAGACCTGGTTACCTGGGATATGGAGAAGGCTAACGTACTCAATGACTTTTTTGCTTCAGTCTTCACCAGCAAGTGGTCTAGCCACACTGCCCAAGTCGCGGAAAGCAAAGGCAGGAACTGGGAGAATGAACTACTCACTGTAGGAGAAGATCAGGTTTGAGACCATCTAAGGAACCTGAAGGTGCACAAATCCATGGGACCCGATGAGATGCATCTGTGGGTCCTAAGGGAACTGGCAGATGAAGTTGCTAAGCCACTATCCATCATATTTGAGAAGTTGTGGCAGTCCAGTGAAGTTTCCACTGACTGGAAAAAGGGAAACATAACCCTTATTTTTAAAAAGGGAAAAAGGAAGACCTGGGGAATTACAGGCCAGTCAGTCTCAACTCTGTGCCCAGCAAGATCATGGAGCAGATCCTCCTGGAAACTATGTGAAGGCACATGGAAAATAAGGAGGTGACTGGTGACAGCCAACATAGCTTCCCTAAGGGCAAATCGTGTCTGGCAAATTTAGTGGCCTTCTATGACGGGGTTACAGCATCGGCAGATAAGGTAAGAGCAACTGACATCATCTACCTGGACTTGTGCAAAGCATTTGAAACTGTCCCACACGTCATTCTTGTCTCTAAATTGGAGAGAAATGGATTTGATGGATGGACTACTGGGTGGATAAGGAATTGGCCAGAGGGTTGCACTCAAAGAGTTGCGGTCAAGGCTTGATGTCTGGGCGGAGACCAGTGATGAGTGGCATTCCTCAGGGGGCAGTATTGGGACCAGCGCTGCTTAACATCTTTGTCGGTGACATGGACAGTGGGATTGAGTGCACCCTCAGCAAGTTTGCTGACAACACCAAAGTATGTGGTGTGGGTCGATATGCTGGAGGGAAGGGATGTTGTCCAGAGGGACCTGAACAGGCTTGAGAGGTGGGCCCGTGGAACCTCGTGAAGTTCAACAAGGCCAAGTACAAGGTCTTGCACATGGGTTAGGGCAATCAAATACAGTTCGAGTGGAGAATGGATCGGGAGCAGCCCTGAGGAGAAGGACTTGGGGGTCTTGCTGGATGAGAAGCTCAACACGAGCTGGCAATGTGAGCTCGCAGCCCAGAAAGCCAACCGCATCCTGGGCTACATCAAAAGAAGCATGGCCAGCAGGTCGATGGAGGTGATACTGCCCCTCTAGTCTGCTCTCCTGAGACCCCACCTGGAGTACTGTGTCCAGCTCTGCAGCCCCCAGCATAAGGAGGACATGGACCTGTTGGAGTGGGTCTGGTGGAGGGCCACAAAAACGATCAGAGAGTTAGAACACCTCTCCTATGAGGACAGGCTGAGAGAGTTGGGGTTGTTCAGCCTAGAGAAGAGAAGACTCCGGGGACACCTTCTAGCAGCCTTCAAGTACTTAAAGGGGGCCTACAGGAAAGATGGGGAGGGACTTTTTATCAGGGAGTGTAGCGATAGGACGTGGGGTAATGGTTTTAAACCAAAAAAGTGTAGATTTGGATTAGATATTAGGAAGAAAATCTCTACTGTGAGGGTGGAACAGGTTGCCCAGGGAAGTTGTGTATGTCCTATCCCTGGAAGTGTTCAAGGCCAGGCTGGATGGGGCTTTGAGTAACCTGGTCTAGTGGGAGGTGTCCCTGCCCATGGCAGGGAGGGTTGGAACTAGATGATCTTTAAGATCCCTTCCAACCCAAACCATTCTGTGATTCTATGATTCTATAAAAGAATGAGTAGAAAAGTAACACACCAGAGGAAATGGGAGTCTTCACTCTGATTTATCACTTCCCTTATAAGTTTAGAGCCCTTCTCTCTCTAAACTGTCCCGTTGTCTGAAAAATAGTAATGACTAATTAAAAAATAATTTCTATCTATTCTACCATGACCATAGCTATTCTCTGTCTCATTTCTGTCTTGTATATATAAATATCACATCTTTGGTTAGATGAACAACTATGATGTCACTGTTATACAAACTGCTACACTAAGCCATTTACTACTTTGATGTTTAATGAGGTCTACCTTAGAGAAATGGCTTTTTTATGAGAAATGCATTTTTTTCATTTTTTAATTTTTATTTTCAACCATGAAATATCTAAATGAAACATTTCAAAACAAACCAGTGCAGATAAGAATACTACAGTCTGATATTTTGATTTAAACTTTGATTGAAGTTGTAAACAAGAAATGAAATATTGGAAATTCCGGGAAGATAAAAAAGTTAGTGTTGGATCAAATGCCTTCAAACAGTAACAGCGATATGCCTGCAACTTTCACCCTTCTCCCTCTTTCATTTGTACTTATTTTGCTAAGTTCAAAAAGCAGGTCTAGACCCTGCAACCATTAAGGTCTAAGTTAACATGTGCATAAGTCAGTATCAACCTGAATTCAGCTGAACTGCATATTCAGGAAGTTAAATATGCATGTGTGTGTGCTGAAGTGGGACCTTATAGGAAATCTTACTGAGACAGAAATATAAGCATTTTAAAAAACAAAACAAACTCAAAAAAATTGCTTAGACGAGACTTAAGCTTAGAAGTGATTAGGATATTTTTGAACAGTACTTTGCAGTACTTTTGAAAATGTGTTCCCTCGAGATGTCAATCACAGCTTCTGAGCATTTAATTTCCTCAGCAGTTTCAGGGCCCCTGCTGCTAGCAGGACTGCCTGGTGTGAGGTTCTGGTTGAACTTCTCACTGCTACTGTGACAGGCTTCAGGCAGAAGAAATGTGTCACCAGTTCTACGCAGATCATGACACACAGCAACAGTTGACCCAGCTGGAAAAGAAGGAAAAGGTAAATGGAGGCATTTTAGAACTCAGTTATTAAAGAGAAAAAATAAACTGCATTTCAAAGTAATGCCTGAGAGCTTTTTATTGAAAAATAAATTTGGTAAGGAAGAAAATCCAAATGGGTACACTGTATGAAAAATCCCTTTTAAATATTGCTCAATGTTGTTTTGTAGACTAATTTAAAAATCAATTTTTAACAGAAAAGAATGTGACTCTTGAAGATACCTCCTTCTTTCTCATTTTCTCTTTTGTTTTTGTTTCAGAGTTGTTACACTAATTTATTTGTAACAAAGGAGAAAACTATTTTAAAAAAAATCCCTGTCAGAAACTTGACTTACATTTGAGTTTGGTTTAAGATGCTATGCACAAAGTCATTACCCATAACTATGATTTCCAAATGTGTCTGAAAAAGATGGATGATAAAATACCTTTAAAACATGTATTTATTATTCTGGCCAGTTCCTATGAATCCTAGCTATAGGACTATGTGTCATTAGGCAATATGATGCCTAGACAAAACTTAAAAACTTATGACAGCAGATAACTATACACAGAGCCAAAGTGCCAAGTAAAAAAAAAAAGAAAATATGTTGACCCTTCTTATAGAAGCCTAGATTGCCAAGTCTGCTCAGTGCAAGACTGCAGATGTGAATTATGGCCTTTTTTTTTTTTTCTCTCCGGAAGCCTTCACTTTTTTCTTTGAACACATAGAAAGGCAAATTAGATCAGATTAAATTTCCTAGTGCTTAAAAGAAGTGCTGGAAGATCATCAGACAATATTTTTTCATGGAAGAAATTAGAAATGTAATTTCCCTGTCTTTCATTAGAGTTTGAATTTTTGTAACGCATTTTCAGCTAAATTTGTTGGAGAACTTCTAAAACCAGTAACTATACTCTCTTTTTTTATTGTTGGGGTTTTTTTAGAATTTTCTTTTTGTGTTCTCTTGAGCTAGCACAGAACTAGCTGTCACATATATGGAATCACATGGAAATAGTAATTGTTATCATTCATCAATCACCACATCAGCCTGTTGCTGTATCTACAAAAACAAACCGTAACACGCAGAGGTCTGCCTTGCTCCTAGGTGACCATCTCTCAGTGAGAGAAATTTAGAGTTCCAGGGCTAATGCATTTCAGTATTTGTAGTATCCCACATCCTAGTCTCTTTGCAGAGTGGATATGTTCTGAATATTTCAAGGATGTATATTTATTTAATTAGATGTTAAACATCTCAGAAACATTTTGAGCAGAACAGATCTTCTTATGAATTCCTGCTTCATCCAGACTTGTTGACTGTCAGAGAGTGGTAAGGAGGTGATAGGATTCCAGTAAGCTCTACTACAGGTATGTTAAGGTGACTAACAAGCACACTCAGAAGCAGAATCTCCTGTCATTTTAGTACATGTGAAGACTTTATTTCTCTGCTCCATATCTGCCATGGAAAACAAGCATAGCTGTTTCTAAAGATCTGTGTTACACTAAAAGCACGGTAAACCATATGAAGCAACTTAAAAACAGCGGAGGAGATTTTGCTTAAATTTTCTAAAAAATAAGTCATCTTTCAGAAAGATAGAGATGCTAAAACTTTCAGTTAGAAGGGCGAAAGTTTTGGAAAACTAGTTAGGAAGTGAAGAAAGATTGTAATGGTAAATGGTTTATAACATAGATGTTAAACTCTGGAAAGCTGTGAATAATCCTTACCTGCATAAGTCATCCCATTTGTACAACGTAAAGAATGAAAGCCACCTGATATAATAAATATAATGCTCTGTTCATACGTACTACATTATTTCAACGTGGGTTTTTAGGAGAATTTAACAAAAAGCATAACAGCTGAAAACAAGTCAGCCTAAAATTCATGTCAAGAAAAGAGGGGTTTGAAGTACCAATTTTGTAATCTATGCAGGAAAAAGTAGCTGAGAGTGAGAAATGCAGAGGTCAAAGACAGTCTGACCTTCGTGTCAGAGAAGATGAAAAAAGTAATTCAGAAATGCACTTTTTTTTAAGGGGGGAAAAAAGCAAGAGGCATTGAATGCAGAAAGCTGAGCAGCATCTTAAAACAGTAAATGGGAATAACTGAGTAGAATTATAGAGGAGATGAAGAAAATGTCATGTTCATGTACAGATGTAGAAGTCAACAACCAAAGCAGCAAAAGTAATTTTCAATTCCATATCCACAACCGAATCTTAAATATGTCACTGTTTTGCCGCTGGGTATTTACTTCTGCAGTTTCTGTTCTAGGACTATCCTTGCGATCATTTCTTACATCCTCTGAGTTAGCCTCTGGGCTCAGCTGTGGAGGTAATAATGAACCTGATGATTTTGGTCAAATTAAAATTTGTTTAATGAACTAAATTTTGTATAAGATAATCAGGCAATGGGTTTGACTGATATTAGTCTTTTAGCCTATCCTGAGCTGTAATGCTTGTGAGATGCTATAGCAAGAATTCAATAGTAAAGTATCTTTGTAATTTGCTTTCTTAATGTTATTCTATGTTAGTTTGTGTTGATTTCTGCACCTCTGGAAAACTTGACAGTTCCATCTCTGTGTACACAGAGATATGACATTCCTTCTTGTCCTGTCACTGGGTGCCATGGTAAAGTCTGGCTCTGTCCTTCTTACTACCACCCCTAACCGGTATTTATACATATTGAAGATCCTCCTGAGCTTTCTCTTCTCCAAGCTGAACAAGCCCAGTTCTCTTATCCTCTCCTCATATGACAGATGCTCCAGTCCTTTAATCACCTCCACGGCCCTTTGCTGGTCTTGATTATGAGGTCTCTTCTGTCCACATCACCTTGCACACTGTGCTTGACAGTCTGATCTACACTTTCTCACTTGATAGAGGTTCTTCATGTCCCTCCCCTGTTGTTCCTAGTTTAAAGCTGTCCTCATCAGTTTGGCCAGCCTATTGGCAAAGAAGCTTTTTCACCACTTTGTTGAGTGGGTCTTTTCTCTTCCTAGCAGTCCTTAATTCTCAACAAGTATCCCATGGCCATAGAAAGCAAAACCCCACTGCTGACATCAGATGCACAACCAGTTGTTGATCTGCAGGATACGTCCACTCCTTCTCAAGCCCTTCCCCTTCACCATCAGGATTGAGGAGACACCACTGGACTGCCATACTCTTGACTGTTACCTCCAGAGCCAGGTAGTCATGCTTGATATGCTCCAGGTCTTCTCTGGTACCAGCATTGGTGCACATATGAAAAAGCAGCAGGGGGGCTGGACAAACTTTGGCAGTCTTCCCACAGTGTCCCAAATCCACCCCCGCAAGAAGCAAATGTCATTCAACAGCAGGTCTGGTCAGCAGCTGGGGGCCTCTCTCCTCTGCAGCAAAGATAATTGCTGTCACTTGCCACTTCCTCCTGGTGCTACCATGTGACTCAGTCTCAACTGGTTCGTGCGATTCATTGGAGAGAGCTCCCAATACCTCATTCATCACTGCCAATCTGCAGGTGATGCAGGAGTCATCCTCCCCCCGTGCAAGAAGTCACCAGCTTCCAACCTCCACCATCATGGAAATATCCATTTCTCAACCTGATAAGCACAGACTATCTCCTCCTCCTTCAGTACAGCTGGGGGTCCAGGCCCTTGGAGAAGATCCAGTCAAACTCATTCTCTTAATCCATACCATTCTCATTCTTTGGTCATAAATTTAAAACAAACCACCCTTGTGACAATACTTTTTTGCACTTTGGTGTTGTCATGAAAGCAAATTCAATTAAATCACATTAATTCTGAGCAGACAGGATGAAGACATGAAGGAAAGGGACTGAAAGGGTAAGTAAGGGATTGATTCCTTGCCCTGCTCTCATCAAAATCCCAGCAGCATGCTATGACTAGGAGAGTTAGGATTAATCAGAGATGAACGATCAGAAATAGAAAAGTCATAGCTAGTTCATAGGGAAAGCCCTATGCAATGAAAAGCCAGTAATAATACTTCCTTGTGTCTGTAAAGTCATGTTCTAGGCCAGGGTCTCTTCAGTGAGGGAGTCATAACCTCTCCAGAGGTCACCAAAAGTAATCATGGAGTTGTGAAGCATTGACAATTTATTACAGTTACTGTAAACAAAATCTTGCCTTTCTACTCCCATTATATCCTTCACTTTCAAGGCCATGTGTCAATCTATCATTAGTACCTCAAAGCGTAGGTACAGATAATTCTTGAAGGCTTGTCACTGTTACTATGCTTATGTGTTTTCCTGCTGGTTTATAGGAAATGCAAAGGTTTCCTGACATCCTGCTTTCCTTTTACTTCACAGATGCTGCACTGAGATTCCCATAACACTGATAACAGGGGACAGAGACATCTCTGGGAGTTCAAGGGCACTGACAAGGCACGATCCCAAAAGCGAATAAACATGAAATAGCATGACACGTGGACAGGCTACGGTGAATAATATAAGGTAGATACACGACTTCATGAAATCCCAGAGTGAGGCAGGACGCAAAAGAAGTTGCAGCCAACAAGGGATGGCAAACTGCCTGCTCTGAGTATGCCTGAGGAAAGGAAAATGTCCCTTTCCAGGATGATCAGCAAATCTCCACCTCATCTTTGCAGTTGGGTTCCTGTTGCTGCTGCCAAAGACAGGAGGGAGGACTGGAAAGAGGGGAATGAGGCATTTCCCAGCAACAATAGCTCTTCCTCTGAAACTCTGTTCTGGCTGTCTTCCCTGGCCTGGGCCCAAGATTCATGGTCTCCCCCTCACTAGGAACAGGACCTCTTCCAGTTATCTGTCAATTCTTGGGAACTTGAGAAGAGAGTAGGGATACTTGGATGTGAAACATTGGTGTTAAGGGTGGGCTATCACACCAAAGGGAAGAGGGACTGGGGAACAGGGATTCAGATGGGAACATGGACCCTGTCCTGCTATGGAAGAGACAAGGGTGTTCCAGGAGTGAGGAGCGGGAAAGAAAGAGGAGACATGGCCTCACTCAGCTTCCCTGACCTCTTGGCACCTTTCTCCACTCCTTCCCCATGCTTAGTATTTCTCCCCTGTCTGCACTCGGCCACAGCTGCGTACATGTTTTCCAACATTATCTGTTGAGGCCCACGGGTGGGAGAGGCTCACCCGAAGCCCATGCAGTTTGATTCCTGCTTACATTGGCCCATATGAACCAACACCTGCACTGGTTTTGCTTTCACCTGTCGCACTTTCCCATGCACTGTACTTATTTCTCTGAAGGGCAACAAGAGATTTTTGCCTCATGGAAAGGGTATCTTGAGCAGGTACTATCTAGTTCCTAGAACACAATACTTCTTTGCCTTCCCATTTGCTTTTGCTGTCTATCTTTTGTCTCTTTCACCCAGTCTGTCACCACGTTGCTTTGTGGGTACCCAAGGTAAGACACCTTGATGTTTAATCATTTGCTGCAGTGTACAATAGCTAATTGTCTCAGCAGAGCATGTCAGCTGCGTGTTACCTTGCAAAACACATCTCAGATACCTTATCACAGTTCTTGGGTGCACTCCAAACAGCCCACTCCAGCAGAATAACAATGAGCAGGAACCGGGCACAGCCAGATAGTGCCAATCTGAAATGTCAGCACCAAAGGAACCAATGAGCCGAGAACACTGCACAAATGCACCAGTCTTGGTCTAACAATCCAATTCCCTTACAAATCAGTCACAAGAGGCAGTGGTCCAAACTGCAGTGTAAAAGAGATTGTAAAGAGTTGGCATTAGACTCTCAGCGGTTTTGGGGACTGAGATCGGAGACATTTATAGAGCACTCCATCTGAACAGACAGGGCCAAGATTTGTACTGGGATAACTTTATATGGTCTGTTGTAAGAGAGTGGCATGAAGAGGCATAAAGGAAAGCAGAGATTGGGTCGAGTAGTTCATTCAGTCCCTTGAAGCCCTAGTAGGGACCAGGAAGTTATGATATAACACAGTGCAGTCAGGAAGAGGGTGGAAACAAGGCCTACAGCAGCAAAGCCAAATTAAACAGGGAGTCAATGGAGAGTCAATTAAGACGCAGCAGGCTATAGCAAGCTACACTACATCTAGCAAATAAATGAATGTTTGTCCAAAGCTTATTGCTTCAAAGGTAATAGGAAGTGATGGAGGTGGAATCAGGGTGTGCATTGAATAGTAGCTGCAGCTTTATCACTCTGTAAATATTTCTTTATCAAAATAGTGAGATGTAGTTTTTGAAGGTTGGAACAGTCTTAGTCCTTAGTAGGCAAGCCATGAAAATGTGGGTCTTGTGCAGATCTCTGTGTCCACGTTCAAACCTAAGTTATGCTATTCTATGTTAGAATTCAAATGAAGATAACTTTGGTGCTGGTTCATATCTTGCACCAATAATTAAAGATGACCAGTTTATTTCAGCTTCAGTTTCAAATGGGGATTACATTCACATTGAATTAGGTGAAAATATCATTTGGGAATATATAATATATGTTATATCATTGTAACTTATGTACAATATCATAAAAAATAAGTTATGCTTTAAAACATATGCTCACTTTAGTGGGTACCAGGTAGTTGTAGATAGTAGAAACTATAGGTAAGAAGCTGTGTTGAGATGACTTCAAGGAGACATTTAATTATAATTTAATATTTAATTATAAAAACACTTTTTAACAATGGTAATGGCTTCTTCAAACAAGAAACCCTGTCTGGTTACAGAAGAACCTGCAATACAAAATTCGTATCTCAGGGTGTTTCAAATAAGCATTGAAAACTAATAGTTTGTTTCAGCCTAAGCGTGGACTCTGATGCCTTTCTTTCAATAAGATAAATTTTTAAGGTTTGAAATCTTAATCTCAAAATTAAATGTAAGGACAAGCAAAAACACACTTGAGGACGTTTTCAAATGCTGGAATGTATGCTCAAATCACTGAAATGCGTATTTCTGAATCTGTTCGGATCAAAAGAAAATCTGTCACATTCATATTTGAGCATTGGTTGGTAATATATAGAATCTGTGATTACAATAATTAATATTGATTAACACAATATTAAATTCATTTCTAAAGCACTCATTCTGAAAAAAAGTTCCATACAATTTTATATTTATTAATAAATTTGCCATAAAGCAGACTAAAATAAAAGATAAAAGGTGGTCTTTTCAGCCTGAATGACCAAGATGAAAGAAATTGACAATATATGTCTGCTTTTCCCCCAAAATTAAGATTACCTATAAATTAGGGTCAGTCTTCTATGACGTAGACAATTAAAGTGGTGCACAGATGTAACAGTGACCCACAGGTTCATAAGTTTTTAAGGCCAGAAAAATCATTGAAATGATCTTGTCTGACATTCGCTATAATATAGACCATAAAACCCCATCCTGCATCTTTCCTTCATGCTATTAGCATGCCTTATTTAAAGCATTCCAATAAATAGTAGAACATTTCTATAAAACTCTTCTTTTAAAATCATTAATTTTTTTCCATGAAGTAGGCTGTGGTCTAAACATTAGATTGTGTGATATTTGTAACCTTCACTGAAAGTGCTATAACTGTATCTCTCATTCCAGACCTTGCCTGCAGGTTTGATGCAATTGCACAGGTCTTTCTGTCATTAAACTAATGGGTTTGAGTTGTTTTATGACAGGCCGTGAGGCAGCACATCTGATGAGGGGTTAATTTCTTAATAATGTAGGGTTCTTTTTCTTCTTGTGGTTGTAAACGGCATTAGGATTTCAATATAAGGGCCAAGCTTAACCTTTTACCGTGTGGTTTTACAGGACTCTATAATTTGAGGAAAAGACACTTACTTTCTAATGAAGACTACCACAACCCCTTTCGTTAGTTGGACCACAGAAATCATCCTCATAGACATGAAAGGAAAGTTACAGCTCTACCAATGCAGAGCTTTCCAAAATCTCTGAATCAGAGTATCAAAACCTCATGAAAATCATGAATTTTTAATATACAGTAATTGTTGAAATATTTGTGGTTTTTTTCTGGAAAATGCTGACAGCCAGATTTGACAAGCTGCATGGGTGGAAATTGTTTTTGGTGCTCTAAATAGACATTCCTACCTGATCTAGAGAGAGAGCTAAGGTACTACTAGGTCTAATTGTTATTTTTATACTTTCTAGGTCTGTTTATACAGTGGATTTTAAGTCCAACAGGTGGGGGCTTCTCTTAAGATGTTTACATACAATAATCTTAGTAACAGTCTCTGTTCAAAGCCACTTAGTGCTCTTGTTTCTGTGCATTATGTAAATGTAAAAAAATTGATGTCTGTCAGTCCTGTCATGATGTCACTTTCTCTTCAGCAAATGATCAGAAATTGAGAATAAGTCAAATGCAAAGAAACTGAATCAGATTTTTCTATGCTGACACTTTTTTTTTTCTCAGGGAAACAATTTTTAAAGTTTTTAAAAATATTCTCTCATTGAATAAGAAATTGGAATCTGAGGAACACCAGAAAAAAAAATCTGCAAGTCCAGAACACAAAAAAATTTCTTTAGACAATACTGGTATCATCAATAATATGGTATTTGTTTCAGAGACTTTTGCTGGAGGGATTTATCAGAAACCTAGTACTGCAGGGTAGCTGTTCAAACAGCCCGCAGCTCTTTAAAGCTGACACTAGCTGTAGCTGACACTACTGCTAACAGTCAGCTTGAGAAGGTCAAGATAAATTATCTCTTCAGGTAAGTGCCCAGATACTAAGTGTGTATCAATATGAATG
>VFFE01006779.1:168152-292113 GCA_008921705.1 Burhinus oedicnemus | reverse complement strand
TGTCAGGAATGATCTATTAAAGTTATTATGTTCAAACAATAGGAGCCATGGGAACCAGATACACCAAGGGGTTGCCTTAGTGTTCTAGTTCGTTGCTCTCCACCATTTTCCCTTTAATGTTAGACCATTCTGTATTGTTCTGGTCATGGTGTTATTATGTGGCCCAGGTGGAGAGGGAATCACGCCAAGTATCGAGAGGCCTGAGAGTGGCAAGGGGGGTTGCACCACCACACTAGGTATAGCTTTAGTTACTGTAGTAGGCATGTATCAAAATTTCCAGTACAAACTCTCCAGTAGTGACACCTCCATTAGTGCTAGTATAATAGCACTAATAAAACCCACTTTTCCCTCCTAAGCAATACCAAAGAACAAACCACCAGTGATATTCATAGTTAACCTTGTAGTTTTCCAAAAAGCGTGTTAGAGGCATCTGACTACACACCAATGAAAGCTTGTATAGATATGTGAGCCACTGTAGCCATCACTGCTTTCATCTCTTTCCTTCCTGGGCATAAATGTTCTTTCAGTTGATCAACACTACCATGGGTTAACTCACGACTGCATTAAAAATGCCTATACAATAGCTTTCCATGGTGTGATGATATTATGGCATTGTTAGATGGAATTTTAAATTAAAACCCTTTGGGTGTTTTACCTGCTGGAAGTTGTAATACTTCTTTTTTTGGTGTGTTGATCTAGGACCAGACCTACAAGAGTGGGAAGAGTAATGAGACTTTCATAAGATAGCAAGCGAAGAAGATGACTGCAAAATTGAACTGACAAGCTTTAAGGTGGTAATGTTCTTGTGCACACTGGTGACAGCTGGCTGGAAGATTTGTGCTGAAAAGAAGTGGTTCTCTAGCTGGAAAGTATTTGATAAAAAAGAAAAAGAATCTGGTTTTGGCATCTACCTTTGAAACTGATCACATTCTCCAAGAGAATAAAATAGATTGTTCTTTTCAATAAGAAGACATATTCCTGTGTTACTAAAAACATACACTAGGAAATAGTAGTCCAAGTATTCTGAAAGCCTACTTACTAAGGTAAAGAATTTGGAAAAGCCTCCTCACAGAGGTAGAGACAAGCAGTAAATAAGCTAGTTACTGACTCCACCAAGATATGTAAATAGGACTGATGGAAAAGTATCTGGAAGAAGAAACATCTACAAGGATTTCAGATTTCCAAGTATCTTCTAAACAAGATGGTTGATATGGTCCTTAATTCACCATGTATGTTTTTAATAAACATGTTCTACCTTCTCTATTTAGGTTTTTATTCTATTCAGATCCTTTTGCTATCTACCTAAATAATATGATTATCATATACAACGCATACACATAAAAAAAATCATGTCTCTACATTTATGGCTGTTGCTCCAGGGATTTTGAAGGCCAGCTGCTGAATAAGGAGAGTTAATACAGTAACACCTGGAAATAGGAGGGGTCAAAGCTTACCTTTTCCACTTTCATGAAGTCTAGAGACATCAAAACAAGAACAATTCAATAAAGTGAAAGTCTGTGTGTTTTACCAAGGCAAATTTTATTCTACAATAAAGATGACCCTCCGATCAATGTTTTCAAGTCTGAAAACATCAACTCTATAGCCACACAAAAAACCCAAAACCAACCATAAAACACCTGAATTAAATTTGGAGAAATCTGAAAATTTCTATAAACATTTGTTATGCAACAATTAAAATTAAAACAACAAGTTATTCAAGGTGAGCCTCATGTTTTGCTCTAATCTGAATATGAAGAAATCCTATGAAAAGGTGTTACAACAACTTATTTCAACCTAATTTTATGAGAGACCTTCCTTCTTTGTCAGTGTACCCTTTAGTTATCCAGTAGTACAGGATTACCTAGCTGTCTATTCTTCTACATCTTTATCACTCTATAGGTTTGTACTGTTTAAAAAAATGACTCATTTCCATGCTTCTGCATCTTATGTACATATTCTGGTGAAGAAGGACACATACCCCAGATTTGAGTGTATTCTGATACTGTAATTAACTTACATATTTATTAAATTTCTGTGTTCTCTGTAGGCCACCACATTTTAGAGGTGCATTACAGGTCAAGATGCAGCATTGTCAAAGTGTAATCTCCTTTAAGTCGCAGGAATTAACCTTGAAGTATCAGAGAAATTATAACTATGTTCTCCAAGGAGAAGATAGCATTTTTCATTCTACCCTGTTCTTACCTTGAGAGTGTCAAAAGAACTTCTTTTTTGTTGCCTGAAAGGAGAATACATTGTTCACACATTATACATTAAAATGACTGAAAAGGAAGAGGAAAAAGACAAGTTGATAAAATGATCAGATCTGTTATTGAGGACTATTTGTGGATGACACTTTTAACTATGCATTCAAAAATAATTTAGATCAGAAGGCTGAACATAACCAGTCATGTCAGGTTATTTCTGAACTGCTGCTTGCTTAACATTTTTTGAAGACAGGCCCTTTGGGGCAGACGATATTTCTCAATACACCTGAATACTGTGCAAATCACAATATGCAACAAGCATAACAAGAATCTTAATTGATTAATAAGATTGGAGTATGTAAAACAAGGTGAAGGAAAGACAAATTTCCCATGAACATTCAGTTGCCAACCAACATACAGTTAAGAAACAAACATTTAAACATCTTATTTAAGAATGGCAAATTGTATAAGTGCTTGTTAAATAGCTGAGGCATTTTATGTAAGTGTTGTTAAGGGCTTATTTTTTTCTTCATTCTCGTCAAGCACAGACAGAAACAGAATGTATCTAAATGTCCACTGTGTCTATTTTTCACACATTCCATAAGACTGATGCTCACAATTACTGGGCATATTGAATTTCTTCAGGACATGCCTTCTATTATTAGAATTTGCAGTGAGTGCAGAGATAAATGTTTTTAGCAATGAAGTTTGTGAGCTAAACTACTGTACATCAGATCAAACATTCCTCCACTGTGACGGATGACTTCCCTTCAGCTCTAAACTTCTGAAGCTGTTCTGTTTATTTCATTTCAAGCTCACTTTAATCCACACTTGAAGGAGCCAAATCTATATTCAACATTGAGACTTCTCTGTATTCCTGTCAGACCTTTCCCTTTATTTTGTTACTGATGCTATTTAAAGGTTCTCCGCTAGAAAGCTTAGAACATAAAAATGTATACATGTTAATTTTACATTCTATATGCAATCTCTATGGTAAAAAAGCAAATGTTTCAGTAGCTAATAACCACATAGCACGTCTTATGTTCCTCTGGCTAAGGATTTCTTTTGCCTTTGGTAAAATGCTACATTAGGTCATCAGAATAGGTTAGCAAGCAAATTTTCTTTACCTGTTAGTGTCTTGAAAGTTAGCAAGTAAGAGAGAGGCTGCATTTGTATTAACGCCTTCTTTCTTTTTACCTCCAAATTTGAGCCAATAGGTCTCTACATATTGAGAGACATCTGAAGAGCTTTCAGTATCAATAGTAACTGGAAACCCCCGTTTTTCAGTGTAAATCCTTTGAATCTGCTGCCAAGATGACACTAGGCCTGAAGAAATCCTCATTATCTTCAACTGACCATCCCATATCAAACACAAAGTCTTGAGCACCCGCCAAAATTAAAAGGTTTCCCTGTTGTATTTATGTTTGGTAGCGTGTGGAAGACACAATCATAAGACCATAGAATTCAGTTTTTGCCACCTGACCACTCCCGTCTGTAAGCTCATCAGTAAAAGCTAAACAAAAGGGTACGCTTAGCAGCATGGTTCACATCATAAGCCACCGGCCTGGTGTTTTGGTCTCATAAGCATATTAGACAGCTTTAAGGGATTTGCACTTAACAAAACTGTAAGGAGATTAATTACAGCTTCTTAAGCCACTGAAAAGTAATGTAAAATCTATTACTTTTTTATTGGCTAGGCCAGACCACATGGTAGCAAACAGGACAAAAATCAAATGAGCACAGCATTTTAGCTCTCCGTTTCAGGTTCCCATTACCAAAGACTTTCCAGATATGTGGAGATGATCATGAAATATGGGATAATGTTAGCTAATTTTTAACAAGGGGACTTTTTTTAATTCAATGATGGCTAGACATAAGGCCTTTGTAAGACTACAGTGGTCTTTTGTATTTCATTCAAGACGGCTGAAAAATTCTGCAGCTAATGAATAGAGGTCCGATGTTTTCTCCCTGCAGATAAACAGCCATGGATTTATCATTTGATAATCAATGCATAGTTCAGTGGGAACAATTCCATTTGTCTGCATCTAGTACACTGTATGATATTTCACAAGGCATTTTAAACAGTTCATCATGAAGAATCAGAAGAGATTTTACTTCCGGAGTTTTGAAAACAAGATTGAAAATATTTGCTGAGTTTTTATCTAGGGATATGACTGTAAAACAAATAAAAGTGTAAACACCTTCCCCCCTTAAGTTTGTTTTTCTCATAGGCCTGACATCTTCCTTCTTCTACAGTTTCTTTAGAACATAGGATATTTTACAGTGATTTAAGACACATTTATGGAGAACACAGACTAAGGTCCTACTGGCCAGGAGCGCACACAACCAAAATAGGAACAGGCTGAGCTGAGCTCTTCTCCTTTCCTTCTCCCAGGTTCAGATTATATCCCACAGCAGAAGGCCCGCTCTGCATTGCAAATCACACATAGCTGAGACATACGACGGTGCAAGTCTGCACGCATGGGACAAAGAGACACACTTTCAGCTGCTGCAGAGAAGTATAAAGTCTCGTTAGCTGGGAAGGAGGCAGAGAGCAGCTACAGTGCTGTGAAAGAACCAATTTTGCATGGATTGCTAGAGGGAAGATAATGGGGGGTAAATCTAATAAACCCAAGGCTGCTATTAGTATAATGCCTATTAAATTCTTTAGAGTTTTTCATGTTCAATAGTGACTCCAAATCCAAGTATTTCATGACCCATCAGGGAGCCTAATTCTTGGTGCAGAACATATATGCTAACTGGAAAGGGAGTCCTGCTGTGCTTTATGTCATTTCATTATACAGCCCCAAAATATGTATTTGGAGAACACTTTCGACTAATATTTTAACTGAGGTGAGCTAGGTCCATGAACATTGCTACTACACGTGTTCAAAGTTGGTTGAGTTGTAATTGCACGCTGTTCTTCCCAATGAAAAATTATTCTCAAAGCTTCTCCAGCAACAGATATTCTAAATCATTCCACCCTGATTAATATCAACTTACATAATTTTTTTCTACAGAACAGGCAAGGCATCATTACAACAGTTCAAAAATGTTGGAACTCATACTTGTTTAATAAGATAAACTTGTATTTTCTGGATGCACTGATGACATATGTCACTTTTTATTTTCTTGAATAACATATTACTATCACTTCATAACAGTGCATGGATAAAGATAAGGTGAAATAATCATTGGCAATGTGTATATAATGCCTCTTCACAACAGTGAAGTCATAATATGATGTAAATATATGCATTAGTAGAGGGCTCAACAAAAACAGAATTTAGTTTTAAAGGTGTAAAGGATATTAAGTAATTCCTAAACCTTGCATAGATACATTGCACTGGTATTAGTTCAGCCAAAGTGAAAAAGGAAATAAATGAACAATATAATCAATGAAACTCATTGAATTAATTCATATCATTGTGTTATCTTTAGGTAGCTTAAAGCCATAAAATATGGATTCCTTCAGGAAACTCACACACCTCATTGTCTATTTCAAAATAATTTTGTCTTCCAGTGTAGAAAAAAAATTTATAAACCAGTGCTGGCTAATCCCAAATCATAAGAGCTTTTGCCTGGAAAAACAATAAAGATAACCACAAAAGTAAGTCTTGAAGAACAAGAATCCTGAAAAGCAAACACTTCCTGGGAAGTTCATTATGAAAAGACAGACTGAGCGCTGCTCTTGTACAGAGTAATAGGTTTTACCAGGTTGAAAAGCAGAGGAATGACTCGGTTCTGCAGCCACTTCCAAGCGGGTCATAGGGCATCCCTCTGCAAACTGTGGCTCTGTTGTGCATTTGGGATGGATGGAGACTCCATGAGCTCTCTCATGTGGATGCCTCAAATCTTCTGTCATCTGGTCGTTAAAAAAAGAGATGGGTGCAAACAATTATGTAAAACCTTCTGGCAAAATAAACAAATCGGCTGGTTTTGCCTCTTCTCCATTTGCTTAAATCAAAATACTCAAATAACGAAGCAGTGATTAGGGAAAGACTTCTCCTTCTGTCATAGGTCAGGAATGTGACTGTCTGCTTTTAAGATAAGGCTTGGCAAAATCATTTCTGGCCAGAGCTTTGGCACACTGAATTAGATAGGAATCTAATTGTGTCCTTTCTACAGCTGGTCTTCAGATACTTATCTGATGAGAGAACTCGGTGAAATTTCCCATTCGAGCCGCTAAGTGTCATAACAGTCTGAATACTTAAGAATGATGTCTTGTAGTTAATAAAACCCTTCTGGGAAAAAAAAAAAGTTTAAGAAATGCTCTTAGATTGCTCAGGTTTTGTTCACCTACTGACTAATCATCTCCTGACTAATCCTCTATAAAGTCGAAGTCTCAGTGGTTTCCTCTTACCCCCTTCCTGATTGCAAAGTTATACTCTTCCAGACAGGAAGCAGGAGCAATCTCATGTGACATACACAATCATTAACAAGCACAGCCAGCACTTTGAAAAATGAGCAACAACAAAAGCAAATTCTAAGGTTATGTACTTGTTTTCCTGAAAATTATTCCCTCATTTCTAGCATATTTCTATGAATGACAATATAGAAAATGTTGAGAGATATATGGTGTCTGCTTAGATGAGAACACACCGATAAGGAGTGGCACACGTCATGACAGAAGGATTTCTTCTTAGCTCATTACCTCCCATTCTTTCCAGTTTCTCCTTCTCAGAATAATGCTGAAATGTGACTAAAGCAACAACAGTGATTAAAATGTCAGAATGCTCTGTCTTTCACTGTCCATCTTGTTTTTATCATCTACTCAGATAGGTACATACAGTTGTGGAGCAAAAATGGTAACTCAGTGAGGCTGAAATTATTACCCATTTAAAAGATGCGCATCATGCTTTGCTGCTTACTCCATGTAAGGGTTTGTAAGTATATATATAGAGAGAGATGAGGGAGTGCGTCAGTGTGTGTGCGTGTGTGTGCTTGTGTGCATGTTATATGCAGTATAATCTTGTAATCATCAGAAGGCTTATTTTTGGTGGGATGGGTGACACTTCATGTATATTTGGCAGCACAGCTTGCCTCCTTAGAAAACTGTTTGCAATGCTATTATTAAGCAGTATTAAGCATTGAATGATTCCGCCTATCTGCAAGATAAAACATTCATGAAAATTTCATAGGTCCCTTTTTGCAGCAGGCATGCTAAGTAGATTCTGTGCAACTGCATTATGGCTGCATTTGCAACTTTACAGTTAAAAATATATTAGTGCTTTAATTATTAATCCTAATAGGCGGGGGTTTATAGCACTCTGATAAAATAGTCTCCAGAGCAGGCAAGTTCTCAATGAGAAAAGGCAAAATATATCTGGAATAGAAGTTATCACCCTCTTCACCTTTGAATAATGTAACTAATCTTCACTAAATTGAATTCATGTAAGTTCTAGGAATTCTTTCACAATATATGGACTAGCTTGTCCTCTGTTCCTCCCCAAGACATACCTACCTGGGGAAGGACACTACAAGATTTGAACATCTATGGAAGATGCCAGGGAGGAAGGATTGTTCATCCTGTTCCTTTATATAAGAGATCTGCAGTCTGCCTCATTTCGTCAACAGTGGAGTTCCTCTATTTCTTTGTCTTTATGAGTACTGCTGAGAAAGGGTAGGATACGGTAGGGCAGCATTTGCCCAAGTTTGCACATCCTGTAAAAGGGCAACCGATCTTTCAGCCTGATGACTAAAAGGCAGGCAGATACCATTTCAAGGAGTTCCTTTAGCTCACGGGGTGCAAAAACAAGGATCTGAGCTACATTCAGCCTGTGACTCACTTAGGCATGAGTAGACCCTTGACCACGGAGTATGCAGGCAGGCGTAGGAGAGTATCTTCCTGCTGTCTAGCTCCTCCTGTATGGCAGAGAAGTAGTCATCAGCAAATAATGATTATCTGGGTGATGCTACCACAAGATTGTATATTTTAGTATACAGCTGTTATCTGAAAGTAAAAACAGTGGTCTCTAACCGTTATTTGGATTTCTGTGGGCCAGAGATGCCCTTGCGTAGCATCATTTACAATAGTTTTAAAGACAGTATCTGTAACATGTAGATGCAGAGTTTTCAATGGAAACAGCAGCCAGTGTGTTGAGATCACTGACTACAGCTGCTGCCTCTCCTACTGTTATCTCTCTGTGTCTACCTGATATCTCTTGCCTTTTAGGCTTCAGACGATGGTCTTTTAGACCATAGTCTTTGTAGGGCACACTGTTAAGCATTCATAAAGACTACGTCTATGCTAGCAAATAAAATGGTATTGGGCATTCTCACCAGTCTTCCAGCTACAGGACGCAGCAGGACTCCCACCTATACACCCAAGCTTTCTCCCTTCCCAGGACAGTCTTAACTCACTATAGTGTCATTAGGAATTGTCCCTGACTTATGCCATCTCTTGCAGCAGCTCCAGCCAACATGTTGGCAATCACGACATGGTACAAGCCAAAACCATATGTAAGGGAGTGTGCTGATGACCAAATAGCTGTGGAAGAGCGTCCAAACCTGAATCTCTTTAGATGCAGCTAGAGGTGCTTCTGCAGCACCGTGGGGTCCTGACATGCATTTTGGCTTCTTCAACCTGCAGTGGAAGTATTATTGAGGTTTAGAAGAAGCTCTGGTCACTATTAAGCAAGTCAGAACTCCCTACTGCTTCATCGCTAGGTTCTGCATCTGTGTTTCGGGGCATAAACATGTCCCTATTATGTAAAAGGCAAATCAGATGATCCTAGTTAATTTTTCCAGTGATTTCAGAGTCCTACAGTGCCTGAATAGATTGTTGTACTTGTATTACTGCTTTACTTTGATACATAAAAACTGTGCCTCTAACTATCCAGTCTGTACTCATCACAGCTGTTTCTGATGACATTTCCACTGGAGGCAAGATACCAATGTCTTTCTTATTTTCTTTATTTCCCTTGGAAAAAAATTCCTTGATCCAAACTGAATGCCAGATAGATAAATTAGAATCTCTTTTCTCTTTCCCATGGATAGTCGATAGAATTCTAGTATGAAAATAGTACCCGGTTTTATTAAGTTCTTTGACATCTGTAAATCAGGGAAGGCTAATTGTTATAGATAATTCAGATATGCATGTGATCTTCGGAATCTTTATTCTATCTGAATCAGAAGTCTCAGATTCTCTATTCACTTGTCTTGGGTGGAATTTTGCCTATGTCAAGTGAAAAATGAGGCAGTCACACAGGTCATGATCTCCCAGCCATACACTAGATTGTAAGAAATAGAAAATATGTCATTTTCAAAAGCCAACTTAATGAACAATTGAAGCAATTTGGCAAACTTGGCAAAAGTTGAGATGAAGTCTCTTTCTTATTGACAATTTGTAAACAAAGGTGGAGTTCTCTCCTTTTAAGCATACACTTTTTTTCAAACAGCAATACAGCATTCTCGTCAGTTTTATGGAGGTCTGATCAGAATACCCCAGTGATTACTTCCAGTTTTCTGTTAATTTATCTAAGATTAGTTAAAATGTCAAAGTCTAAAGGTTATTATAAAAAGCTGGTTAATAAATCTAAAAAATATTGAAAGTTCAATTAATGCAAAGATTATGTCTGTAGAATTGTACAAATATAGACTGCTCATCAGAATTGAAAGACGGTTATTCTTTTTCAGATAAAATTTCATGCAAATTTGGAGTGAATTTCTATTCTCTACTTTAATTTTGGTTATCTTATACCTTTAAATGTCCCTAATTTTCCTGCCACAAAGAGCTGTGAAAAAATGAGTTATAAAGCTGTGTTCAGCAATTTTTGTTAAAACACATTTTAGCATGTACTTTCATACTCAGAAACACATGTTCTTCCAGTTCTTACATAATCTTTTCATGAAGGAAAGAAACCCTGTGATTTATCACCCAGTCAAAACTGAGTTGCACACCTAGCAAGATGAATATTTATGAACTTTTCACTGTCTAGATCCTCATCCTGTACTGAATGCAATGAAAACACACTGATTTACATCAGCTGAGAATCTTTCCTTAATACCGGAAATCTTATCAAAGACATTTTGCAAGCAATAAAGAAACTGAAGCTGAATTTTTCATTCTGAAATATACATTCTGAAATTCGTTATTAATATACCTATAAACATCATAGAAGTCTAATCTGATGAAGCTCTTGTAACTCTTTTAGCACCACAGGTTTTACCATTCCCTGCTCAAAAGTAATACCATCTAAAGCAAGAACTTTGTTTCTGAATGCAAATAAGACTGCACAATGTGTTGAGGAAACCTGCTATGTTTAGCTAACAGGTCTCAAAAGACTGGGAATTGCGGGTAAGACTGAAAAATAATGTGCTTAGGAAAGAAATAAAGAAATGCTTCCATTTCGTTGGTTTTGAAAGTAGTTGATGTGGTTTAGGTCAGCTGCAATTTAGTGGCAGCTTTCTCTGTTTAGTATCTAAATATTCAGAAATCAGTAATATTTTAACTGAATTAAATGGTTATAATGGTACTTACCCAATGTTTAATCCATTTAACTTTAAGTGGACATTCCAGATTTCATTTCTTACTGATCCGAATGTTGGTAAACAGACTAAGGAACATTCAAAATGCTGTCAAATCTAATACACAGCTCTATTGAGAAGTGATTTGAAATGCACCTTTGAATACAAGGAGCTGAATAAGGGCAAGCACCAATCAATCTCACTTAAAAGATAACTCTGAACACAAAACCCCCTTAGTAAAAAGCGAGGAAAAATTTGCAGCAAAATATATTTGCTCCTGAAAAACCAGACAAAAAAAAAAGATAGGCCATTATAGTCAAAACTCTGTAACATTTGTCTAAATTGTATAAACTCCTATTTCTAAAAAAAACCCAGGAGGCAAGGGGGAAATCAAGTGAAATTCTGCCTCTTTCAAAAGAGGAAATTATGCCTGACATATGTCAAAATTCCATCCCAAGAAATATAGCGGGATGGATTATGAGAGAAACGATCTCTACACTTTTGCAGCCAATTGGTGTTGGCTCTAGCTCAGGTATGTGACAGGAGGTCACAAACTTGAATTGCCCTGCTAAAGTGCTGACTTGATAGAAAAATCTAAACTTCAGTTGTTGCCAAGCTATTTCCTCCAGGTAATAGCCGTTTATCTATTTACATGCTCTGCACACCCTCTCTCCTGTAAAGCTCTGCACTTGTGTCAGTGTTGCCATAAACTAGATAAGGAACACCAGTTAATGGATTGATTTATGTTGAAAGCATTACCTTGTAAAGAATTAATATGCAGGCTTCATCATTTCATTTTTTCCAGTACATATTGCAGCACGCTAATCATAGTTCCTGTGAAAGCAATCTTTATTCACAATTAAATTGTTATTTGGATATAAAAAATACACAGCACAAGACCTTTCCTTGGTCTTTTAAAAAATGTCTTGGGAGAACAATACCTGACCATAAGTTAAACACAGCTTCTTTAAACAATCCAATTTATAAGACTTTGCTTTCATAACTGATTAAGTAATGAACAGTCTGGCTGTTTTGCGGGTAAGAGTGTACAATATTTTCTTTTGTTGGAAAGTATATTTTATGAAGATCAAATGTCTGGACCGAAGGCAAAAAAGAACGAAGGGAAAGTAAAGCAGAATGTCATCAGGAAGGGTCTAACTAAAACATTTGATTTGCTTCCTTCTTTTATTTGTTTTTTTTTAATATTAAATAAAGTCTGAAACTCTGTGCTAAGTAGAGTTTTTTGTGAAACCAGGCTTTACTGGCTAATTGGTCCCTCATTTCTTAATACATTAATGATATAAACATGGAGTGACTAAAAGATTTCTTATATCCATAAATTTTGAAAAAATGGAACACTTAATATCAAGCAAAGTATCTTTAAAGAGGATTATCTCAGAGGCTCTTCAAGATAGGTCTTATTACTGTTTGAAGATTCTGCTTATACAGAAACATTAGAGAGGATATTGCTTGTCACTGAACCGATGTTTATGCCCAAGCCAGACATGCACAACCCTTTCACCAAACCATTCTCTGACGCTGGAAGGTGGTTATGTTACTACACAGCTGAGGCTGTGCAAAGTTGTACACTAACAACAATGGAAACCTGCTTCTAGAAAAAGCAATCAAAGCTGCCGTACTTAGGGTATAGGTACCCTGGTGATGGCTGGCTACATGTGACACCATTTATCTCCTTGTGAAGAGGAATCTTCCAGTGTGTGTGTGTGGGTGTGTAATAAATAAATAAATAAACATTTTAGATGGCTTTGCTTTGCCTTTTGTGCTAAAACATAATAAATAAATAAAAAAAGCTTGCGATCTTAATACAAACACTTCCATAACTATTCTCTCCACCCAAGGTTCTGTGCAGTCCCCAAAACTCTAGCCTCAGTTTAGGACTGCTTTCAGCTTAGGCTGACTGACCTTTCCAGGGCCATAAATCACAGCTACACCACCACTAACCCAACGTGGGCTTGTGACCGACCTCTTTAGCAATATTGGATTCTGGCTCATCAGTTTCAATTTAGATGTTCCTTATCTTCCACTACCTTCCCACAGTCCCTGCTAAGTTGGGGTTTCTGCCTACTATCTGCTTCTTTTCCCTTCAGTTCAGCTCCCTGACCCGCTTACATTCCAGTGTTGGCCATGCTTCTGCTGCATTGACACAAGCCTCATACCTGAAGAAAGCAAGCACTTGATAGAGCATGTTTCTGTATCTTGCAGACTGGTCCAAAGACCTCCTCCTTAAATCTTTACAGAGCCTTAATTTGGAGACATCCGATTCAGCTCTTCAGTCCTATCATGCCATCTCCAGAAAATTAGGGAAAAAAAAGAGATTCTCTGGATAAGGCCTCAATGTGGGAATGAAACCAAGGAGCATGAAGATTAACTGTTCTTCAGTCAGCAAGCAAAACAAGAAAGCAATGATGACTCTGTGATGAACTTCTCTCCCTCCCCCTTCTTCAGCATTCATAGATGCTGTGTTGGATTCTTGCCATGCTTTGTAATGCGCAATACAGCGTGTCTGCAAAGTGGGGCTTATTAGCACAAGTGATGCGGCGAATGCAGGATGCTAGCAACCACACATGTTACCAGGCGTGGTACTCCTTGAGGACAACCCTGAGTTGTGGTTCATTTATACAAAATTTTTCTAAAGAATTTCCCAACAGGAGGTGAAGTATCTAGAAACAAAATTACAGCATTCCCTTACAACTCAAGCTAATAACAGAGAGCGGGCACTGAATGACCATTAACAATGACTACTAACAGTCAGAACAAATCATTGCAATTCCAGCTACATGTAGGAATGGGCTGAGTGGAAATGCATATTCTGACAAAGCAGAAATATTTACAACTGAATTAACAGTATAACCCTATTTTGGCACCAGGGCTCAGAAAGGACAAACGTGTTCCCGCAACACAAAACAAAACAGCTTGCATGGAGCTTAGTGCAACACTGAAAGCCAGGGAATTGGCCTCTTGAACCTCTCAAGCTTCACATGGGTGAGGAGAGCACATGCTTAAATTCAGCAGCTGGCATGTGGCCATTCACACATAGCAAGGGTAAGGCAGGTGCTGGGACCTCAGCACTGACACGCAAGGTTAATTCTGCATGAAAGATGAAAATAATGCTATTTCCTAAATGAGATAAGGTATTCCTGAACCACAATGGTTTTGGTAAATCTAACAGTCACCCCGCGCTGTGATTAACAGAAAAGACGGAGAACCATGGGATTCACAAAATGCAGTCACCCTTTCTTTGTCTCATTTTTCTATCACTTTATTTAATAACACTGCAAACACGAAGACAAAGCCCAGTATTAAAAAAAATGGGGTGGGGAAGACAACAGCTGCCTGAAAGAGTCCAGCTGTGCAGCCTGGCTTCTGCTTTCAGGCACGTTTTGTGCAAAGTAAGTGAAACTGAAAGCTTGTAATAAAAGACCAGCGATCTGCAAGGTTTCGCAACGTGTTTTGTAGTTCATAGGAGGTTTGCTAAGACCATGCTGGCACAGATGAGAAACAGAAGTGAAAGCAGGGAGGAATTTGCATACAGAGTGCAGATTTCATTGTTCGTGGCAAAGCTGCCCTTGATTTGCTTCAATCATTGTAACAATCAGCCCAGCCAACTGTTTACATGCTCTCCATTGTGCTCGTGTTGGCTAGGAAATGGCAGGCGCAATGAGATTTGCTTTCTGCTGGCACTCTGGGGAGCAGCGGGAGTTCACACACTTGACAGACAGACAGACAGACAGACAGGCGGACGGGCCCCCTCTTTCCAAGAAACAAGAGAGTGGCTGGCTTGCTCGTGAGCTGCGGCGTTGCGGCGATGCAGCCAGGAGCAGTTGTGGCTGACAGCGGGGCACGCAGCATGGTTTAGGTTCCAGGGAGAAAGGGTGAAGATTTAAGCAAAGTGTCGAGGACCAGCTCCGCAGAAGGATTTAAGCAACTACCCCTCCCTGCTCACCTACTTGCACCTAAGCTACTCTTCAGTAAGTTTTCCCAGGAAAAAAAAAAAACAAACAAGGGAGGGACCAGGCAAAATGTGTTCTTGCATAAGTCGGAATTGAAAAGGGTGTAAGAAAGAGCTGAAACTCAAGCTGTACTAAGGAACATGTAAATAGTTGTCCTTTTACTGTAAAAGGGATAGCACTGTTGCTGCTGTCATAGCAACGTAGTCACAGCTGTAAATATAATAAGCTCGCAAATTTAAATATAATCACAATCAAACAGAAGGCCCATGAAAGGCAATCCCCCTGTCCTTCCCCCGGCCCCCGCATTCATGGCAATCTTAATGGGTTTAGGTTGATAGGCTTTTCCTTGGCCCACCCTGGCCTGATTTGAAATGCATGGATGAAAACACTTCCCTGAGCTATTTCACAAACTTCCTAGAAAGGTTAAAACAAAGCATTTCTTAAGTTGCACGGTCTTACTCTTAGATCCACCTTCTAGAACAAAAAAAAAAGACATCCCTGAGGAGTAAAGGTAAAGGAAGGTTTAAACTCATACGATCAGAAAATGTTTGTAAACCAATTTGTTTTTACAATTTGCATAGTTTAAAGAATAAAAAAGTATCTTATGGCTGAGGATCGTGGCCGAAATAAGTTTGGAGGGGTTTTTTATATTATTTTTACTTTTCTTTTAAAGTCTTAATTGCAACCACAATTATTAAGGCAAAGCCAAAACTTATTGCTGGGAGCACACACACAGCCAATACATTACTGCAGACAGCAATCAGCAGTGGGCCACATTCAAATGCCTAAATTTCTCCTTCCAAATGTAGGTGAATTATGCTCCAAATCTTCACTGATTATTGGTGAAGAAATCTCAGTCGGCAGTAGTCTTACTCTTTCTCATCAGCCTACCTGCTAGAATTATGTGATATGTGCCCCTGAAAAACATACTCTGCGCTCAAAGTAATTGGGGAAATATGATGACTAACCTACAGACTAGAAGAGCAAGCGAAGGGTTCCTCAGCCAAACAAAACACAAAGGAATGTATACTTGAAAATAGAGAAGTAAGACTGGTGCTATCAAAAGGCCAAATCCCCCAGTGAAACAAAACATCCAGGAATATAATTTAATAAGTTGGAAAGCAAAGTAAGCACTTTACACCTCTATTAAATTTTCCTTACAAGTTTTCTTTGCAAATGCAGAAAAGACGAGAATGCCATTTCCTTTATATGGATTGTTAAAGTTTTGTTAGTTGTGATTTATTTGTACAGGTCTGACTAATGACTTGAAGTGAAATGGCTGTAGCAGGGAAATGATAAATTATCTAGTGTATAACACTGCTTAAAACCTAAACATGTGTTTATAGTTGCTGTTCTGGGATAGTTGCCAAAGGGACATTTTACTTAGCAAGTTATGTTAGCGTAAGTATTTTTTTCCTATAAACAACAAAAAAAGTCTCCAAAAATAATAAGATGGAAGGGGGGTGGGGTGGGGAGGACTCTCATTTGCCTGCTGCTAGGAAGCACCAGGAATCAGATATTCAAAGGAACTTCCATGCTGTTTTAATTAAAAATTAATTTCTTAATATCATCTGGGTAGAATTTTCAGAAAAAGTGCATGCTAGTATGTAAGTGCACCTAGTATATAATCTAGTTATATGATAAAGAAGCAATTCCTCAGCATGAAAGGCTATCATTGTCTGTCAAGTCAGTTGTAGTACACAGAAGCAGGTTGTGCTTCGCTTCTCAGAGTTAGATGAAGAAAGAACTTACAGTCACACCACTGAGTACTAGCAAGTACAAATGACATTCTTGAGAATTCTTTGAGATAAAGGAAAAGAACTGAAAATGTATAAATTTTATTCTTGAAGATTCATTCTGTAATGTTGACCATAATATACTTGAATGAAACAGTTTTAGTGACTGGAGAAGAAGAAGAACCTAAAGTCCACTATGTAACATTTATTATTAAAAATCTTTATTTCATGAAAGTCTTTGTGACATAAAGACATTTACTTGAAAAGAAATAATAATAAAAAACAACATTTAAAAGTCATTGAATTAGAAGCCTACAGTAAATATACACACCATCAAGCTACCAAAAGAATAGAAGGCATTCCACAAAATCCCAAGTAATAGTCAACTGAAGCAAATGGAAAAGAATTAAAGTTCAGCAGGATAAGTGTAAATCATAATAAGGCTGGCCAGAAAATATTTTTCTGAGCAACTTGCTAAAGGCATAAAACTATTAACAAAAACATTTTGAAAAAAACCAACCTTCAGGAGTAGGAAGCTTGCTGAGAGCCGGTGAGGCCAATAGATAATTGAGTTGAAAAGGAGAACTAAAAGAAAATAAGGCAGAAAAGCTAAGTGGACTCTTTATATTAGTGTTGATGGGAGGGTTTGGGGGGTTCCCATACCGGAGTCTAGCCATCCAGAAAAGAAGTGTCCAAAATAAGCGCTGTCATAGAATCACAGAACCGCAGAATGGTTGAGGTTGGAAAGGACCTCTGGAGGTCATCTGATCCAACTGCCCCCTCAACCCCCCCAATTATAGAAAGAATTTTGGAAAAAAATGGACAGAAAGATCATGAGTACCAGACATTATTTACCCAAAAAGTCAAACGAAACTCAAATACAAAATAAATGATCTACCAATGGTTTTAGCTCATTGTTTTAATTAGCAAGATAACAGATTTGATACAATATTTTTCAGGGTAGTTAAACTTGGAACTGACCATTGATCAGGTGAATTAAGTATTCATGAATGCAAAACAATATACATGGTAGACAAAAATAGCATACTTATATACACATATGACGATGTTCACTGTAAGATATCAGGGAACATTGTGTGCAATTTGTGGAAGACATCAGTGATAAAAAATACTATACAGAAAGTTCAGATACATTAAAAAAAGCAACAAAGGCAAACATACAAGCAAGCAAACAGAAAAAAATTGTGTCTGTTCTTGAATGACGCATGCAGTTCTGGTTTCCTTATCTCAAAAAAGATATAATTAAGTGAAAAAGAAAAGAAACCACTGGAAACAAGAAAGACCAGAGGTATTGAGCAACCTTCATCCAAGAAGAAATACAAAGTAATAAGCAAAAAAGAGCAAGAGTCCTCACGGTGGAAAGAGAACATCTAAAAGATAGTTTAGTACAGGTCAAGAAAATCATGATTCATAAGATCATGAATGAAGTTGTGATATTTCTCACAGTGTCCAAGTATGAAGTCATCAAATTAAATTAACAAGTAACACGAACACAAGCACAATAAAAGGAAGAGCTTCTTTTGATGCATTAGGCTAGTAGTGCCACAGGATGTTGTGTAGACTAAAAATAGATATAAACTAGAAAAAGAATAGGTGGAGGAGATGCTGTGAGCAGGCTAATAAAGTCAATGGCCTGGATGCAACCTACTGCAAAGGAAGTCCTTAAATTGCTAACTGCTACAATCTGGGAAGCCATCGAGAGGGAAAAACTATTCCTTACCTGCTTTCTTTAATATTCGCTACTGATGACTACTGGAGGCAGGGTAGTAAGCTAACTAAACATTTCATCAGAGCTAGTGCAGTCATTTTTACTCATATTCTTAAGGAAACTAAGTGAAAACTGATGAGCAGATGGCCAAGAGATAAAAACAAGACATGAGTGAAGTTTATCAAAATCAGGAAGGCAGTGAAAAAATCTGGCTAAAAAGATAGGAACTATCACAAAATGAGTTATTAAAGAGGAGGAACTAGACCAAGCCAGCCATTAAAAATAAGACAATGATTTACCAGGTTGGATGGGTCACTGCACTAAAAGGATCCAATATTGTCCTTGCTCGCGTAACTACCAGGGACACTCCCTTCTTCTGTAAATGGAGCAACTGGATACAGCGGTTTTGTGTAGTTGCACATACTGATCCTAACGTTTTGAGACAGCCCTGAGGGAAGAAGGGATGGGAAGAAAATGGAGGGCAAATGCATTATGTGAACAAATAAGATATAGTACAATCATGTCTGAGATGCTGATAGGAGTATACATTCTCCCAGTAACTAGAGGTACTCTCCTAAATCATACAGAAATATGTACTTAACTTCTATTTCCGGAGAGCAACCCCAATTAGAGATGACCTGAGCTGAAATGGCCAGTAGGCTGTGAAGAAGCTCTTTAGATGACATGACTCCAATAGTCTAAGAGAAATATATAGGTGAGGATAAAAGTTAATGGGGGATAGACCTTAAACAACACTTTTTTGGGGGTCAGATTGTTGTCCTTTATCTCTTAATCAGTAATAAACCTTTACAATCCATTTCTCTCAGCAAGAACGTCTTCAGTTACCAGACACAGGTCTGTTAGGCAGCTCCATTCATTCAGTCGTGTCATTTCCTTGTTTCATTAAAGACAGCTTTCATTTCATAGGCCCAGCATGGGTTTGTGTTTGGAGGAGGGGAGAGGAATTCAGCTCACTATGTTAATAAAGCTGTGCATGGTTCCAGCTTGTTATCTTTAAATTTTACCCTGCAAGGACAATTGCTTTCCATTAAAAATAATAATAATAATAAATTCGAACTCCATTGCTGTTGAAAGGCAATCATTCTGATCACTTCCTGCCAACAAAGGGCTGCAGTTGAAAACAAATGTTTTACTGTGGTTGTGGGTGATGGGGTTCTCTCTTTGATCAGTACATACGGGAGAGAGATCTGTGTGTCCGAGTGGACCTGTGCTCGCTTTATCCCTGTGCCTCAAAAGGGCCGCTGAGAATGCAGCAGGGAGCAAGAAGGCCACGTAATTCCTTCAGCCTCCCTTTGATGGTGTGTTTAGTGGCACGATGTTCCTGCTAATGTGCTTCTTCAGTGTTAACCTTCATGCTGAGGGGACAGACACAGCTCCTCCAGTCCCTCTGGCAGCAATATTTGAAATTTGTTTCCTTTGCATTTTCTGCACTGCTCTGCCAAAAAAATACTTATATACCTGGATTTTTCAGGACGAAAGTGCCAGGTCCTAAAAGAAGTTGGGCATTGTGATGCACAGCTCAGCAATTCCTAGAAGAGTGATGCCTGAGCAGCCCAGGGCTGAGAGCTGTGTCTCTGCTGTCGTCTGCTCCCTGCCAGGTGGGTGCTGGCTAGTGCAGTCCAGGAGGGACTTAGAACCTGACGCCTGGCAATCCCAGCTCTCATGCTATCTAAACAGTTTGTCTGAAGGCAAACCCAGCTCCCTGCCCTCCCAAATGTGTCTCATGTTAAGGGTCTCCCTTGTCGATGCTTTAATTCATCACTGTAATTAGGTTCACTGCTACTAGAGATGTGTGTATGCTGGATTGACAGCTACCTCTGGGTTCACTTTTAATATCAGACAACTTAATGGAGAAAAATATGTTGGTTTCCTGTGAAAAAACAAGAAGTGAAGATCTCAACTGAAAAGTATGAGATAGGGTCACAGAGAAACAAAAACAATAAAATTCAGTCTACTTTATGCTTTAAAGCGTATTTCATTCTTAGCTGCCCAGGGACCTTTCTTCTAGAATTCCTCCCCACTGAGCTCTACCCTGAGAGCAAACGGGGGAGGGCAGAGGATGGGGCTCCTGTGCGCCTCTGGGGCTAAGCTGCCTTTCCTTTCTGTCCACTCTCACTGCTCAAAATGGAGCCGTCTTCTCTTCTCCTACCTGTTTAGTATTCTTTATTTCTTAATGCTAACACTTTCTCCTTTCAGTTCACAAGAAACAGTCAGTGGGACTCTGGGTGAGGGACAGAGGTGCGTTAAGTTTACTAACAAAGCAATTTCAGAGGGGTCACAGTACCCCGACTGCTGTAACAGTGTCCTGGTTCACATTACAGGGAATATCATTGTGCATACTTTTTATACTGCTTTCAGATCAGAAAGGTTTAAATGTACAATGATATGATATGCCTTTATGAATGAAAACAACAAGGCACATCAGCAAGGCCAGTGGCGAGGTCCTCTGAGACCAGCTCGTCTGAAAACCTTGTTTCTCCCCCCTTGCTTTCATCAATGCCAGGAACGTGAAAGGACTAAAGTATGGACTCATCTTTTCTAATCAAGTGCCTCATGCAGGCCATAGGTAAGCACAGTAATGGATATTCTGTGTGGTCCACGTGGTTTCAAGTGTAATGTGTCTGTGTGCCCCCCTCAGTACCGATTTCTGTGCTAAGTGTGTATTGCCTTGATGCTAGGTTTTGGATCCTTCTCTTGAGCTTACTGCCTGCATGCTGCCTCACCAATATATGAAACCTATGGTGAGCCTTCCTTTGATGCCTTCCTTTTTGCCTGAAGAATGGGATCCTTTTCCACACTTTCTTCCTCTAAAGGTACAATTGGCATTTTTTTCATTATTTGTTGGCATGATCCCATTCTGGGGAAGTTAGAGAAGAAGCGAATGGAAACTAGATAGATTTAAGCTAACCTCACAATTATCATTAGCAACCAATGCCAGGACAAAAAAGCCAAGGAAATTGAATAGATGAGAAAATTCAATAGCAAGGCAGAAAAGTGTGAGAAAGAGGTTAAGAGACAGATGAAAAGAGAAATTCTAGAAGCCACAATTTAAAAAGCAAATGCAGAGAAATAATAATGTCAGCCCTTACAGACTGATTAAGAAATGGGAACCCAGCCAGCACGAGGAATGGAAGAACAATATTATAATTGTTTCTTGAGAGATATGGCAATGGGCCATTTAGCCTGCTTGTTTTTACCTTGGGTCATTGCCCAGACTGGACAATTAAAAGGATATTTTTGTCATAGAACCAGTCATTTTATTTCACTGCTGTTAAAAAAGTGTCACTACCAACTGTGCACGTTGATTTAATCTGTAGTTGTAGGATTTTGTGGAACAAAAAGTATTTGCTACAATCGAGAAATCTCAGAAGCACAGCCCTAGTGTGAGTGGTCTTGTCATATCTTGAGGACTTTTCAAATTAAAAGAATGACTTTCTAGAAAGTAGGTGAAATCTCACTTTCTGTACCTTCCCCCACTGGGGAAATTCTAAATACAATCTACCAGCCAAATTCTCCCTTTGTGATCACCTACACTTTTCCTCTCTCCCATCCTGACTGTTGACATTTGCCAGAAGCACAATGAATCTTTAAATAGGAACTTCTGAACACTGGTGTCATTTATTTTCCATCCTAAGGTAAAGAATGGATGGTGGTGAGTATATAGTTTTCCATTCAAGACTATTAGCACATCTGTTTTCCAAGGCTCTTTTTAAGAGTTGCTATGTTTAGCAAAGAAGTTATTTTAGTTGTGTCAGATCCCACAGGATTAAAACATTTCTGACATTCAAGCTTTACTATAGGTAGAGTTTTTAAGAAATAGAAAATTCGGTTCGGGTAAATATATTCTAGTGGAAATAAATATTATATTTATTGTAAAGGAAGAAGAGGACTTGAAGGGCAGGATTCACAAAGGTGTTAGGCTCTCATACTGTGGGAAGTGACTGAACATCCCAGTTCCACCTGTACCTGAAGTAATTGAAGTCTACAGCTTCCAGCTTCCAAGACAGACTTGTTCGTTAAACTGTGAGATCATCTATCACAGCTGTTGTTTCATATGAAATCCTTCAGTTGTTATTGAGTGCAAGACTGAGAATGACTCATCTGCTTACTGAATAAGTATTGAACCTGGGGGTGGGACACCTGCATTCCGAGGCACTTTTGGAGCAGTGTAGTGAAAAACAGCCTAAAAGTCCCATACCACAGAGTGACTTTAAGCTTGACACTAAATTTACCACTTGGGAGCCCTGAAAGCTGGTCTTAAACAAACTTGTTATGGAGAGGATGGAAATGGGAATGAGTGTATGACACAGCATTGACTAAAAGGCAAATAAAATAATCCCCACATTTTTTGCAGCTGAAAAGATTTGGCAAATTTGGGTTGAAGTGATCAAGGATTTTAAAAACAGTAACAGTGAAATGATGGCTTTAGGTAAATTCATTTTTTCCCAGAGAAAGTTTCCTTGTTGTTAGTGTTCATAAGTGCCTAAATATGCAAAAAATGTAAAAAAAAAAATATTGAAAAACGCAATAGAATAATTATATTCACCATTTTTCATAATTTGTCATACAAAGAGTTTTGAACTGTTAGCAGTTTCTTGTGATTTATATTATTTTAATATTGTAGTTCTTAAAGCAAGTGTCTATGCCTGATTAGGTCTAAGAGAAGACATAGGGAAATTTATCTGTAATGTAAAATAAGTAATTAAAAAATCTTATTCTCTCTACAGTTTGAAGTATAAAAAAATAAAACATGGAGTAGAACATTCGGCCTGAAAATGGGTGGGGAGCTTGCTTTCTTCATGTCTCCAACATTTAGTTACAAATTGATCAAGTCAAAATACACAAAATCAGGATCAGATCCAAGATCAACACATCTTATTCTAGCTGTTCTAATTTTCTGACCATACATCCAAGACACATATCAACAGGTCAATGACTGCATTCTAAGACTATTATCAGTCAAGAGAAAATTAAATGCAACTTGTTTATATTTGTTACCTATTATTCTATTTTGTCTAGTCATCCTGTGAGGGAAACCAGAAGTAGGAAAAAGAAAAAAAAATAGTCTTGGCAAGTAACTTCTTTTCTCTCATTATCAATGGAACCCTTGAAAAACACTGAGTTCATCTCAGCCGTCTAACATGAAGGGGAGATGAAGGAATAAGGAGGTATGCAGAACAGTTTGCTAAGAGTCTTGGCACACTGTATCCTGATTCCCTCTAGCTCTGTGGGATTGTAGAGTTCATTCTGTCACAGAATCACAGAAACATGTAGTCCTCTGGATGTCTCTAAATCAACCCCATGCTCAAGGCAGGGCCAGTTAGAGCAAGTTGCTCATGGCTGTGTCCATTTCAGTTTTGTCTCCAGAGATGAGTCTCCACCACCTCTGTGGGAAACATGTTTCAATGCAGACACCCTCACAGTGATATGGGGTTTTTTTTCTCCTTATTTTCCTGCTTATTTTCCTTCCCCCTGCCAGGGGAGGTTTAGGATGGATATTAAGAAAAATTTCTTTACAGAAAAGGTTATCAAACATTGGAACAGGCTGCCCCGGGAAGTGGTGGAATCGCCATCCCTGGAGGCATTTAAAAGATGTGTAGATGTAATGCTTAGGGACATGGTTCAGTGGTGGTTTTGACAGTGTTAGGTTGATGGTTGGACTCGATGGTCTTAAAGGTTCCTTCCAACCTAGATGATTCTATGATTCCACTGAAGTTGCAAAATTATTTCTGTGAAAAGTATGAAATAAATCACAGTTCCTAACTGGGTTGAGCTGAGGTATAGGAGGATAAAATGCCAAGAAGAAATTAATTTATTTTTATGAGTACTGTATTTACAATTGGCCAATAATATTAGAGTGTTTTAGTAGCTGTTTCTTTGCTCAGTCTGGTTAGTCCCGTACATTGTCCCTGAAAAATTACTGGAAAAAGAGGAAACCAGTGAAAAAGTAAGATAGAGAATGTAAATTTCGTTCCACTTTGCGCTAACTAAAAATGTGGTCAAAACGATCCAACCTCTTATTCATAGGCAGTGCTACAACCTCAGAAGAAATCCATGTGAGTCTGAAACCCAGTGGATCTGAAATAACCACAGACATTACAGGCCTACATTTTATCCTTGGTTGCTTCCAAAACCTCTTCTATTTGGATGAAATAATGGCACTGAGGTTATGAATTTATTGTCATGGAATCTGTGAACAGAGAATTATATCATTCTGAAAGCAAACAGTGATTTAAGGCAAAGAGGACCAATTTCTGCCCCAGCGTTTTGCATAAACAATTGCCATTGTTGAGCTTGTGCCCAGATTTAAAAATAAAATTTGGTCCAGCTTTTGGCAAATGATGCCCATTAGCAGTTTAAAATGATAAAGCCTAGACTGGGTGCCAGGTCCGATTTTATGTCACTCTTGTTTTCATGCTGAATATTGTACTCACATGCTGTATTTGGTGAGGGCCAGTCCGATCCAGAAGGCAACATGTAAAACTTAGACCCAGCTTTGAAGTTCTGGGTAGAAGTCTCATTGCAAATCAGAGTAAATACCTGATCTCTGCCTTTCGGACTGCAAGCTCTTTATATGGCATGCTTTTTACCATATGTCTTTACAGCGCTTGATTTGTTAGCAGTGGATGTGCTACTATGAAATATCAGCAGCAAGTTTGGGACCACCAGGCAACTTCAATCTCATTGGCTTTGGATGCTTAAACTCACTCGAGCTGTCATAGAATCATAGAATGGTTTAGGTTGGAAGGGACCTTAAAGAGCATCTAGTTCCAACTCCCTTGCCATGGGCAAGCACACCTCCCACTAGACCTGGTTGCTCAAAGCCTCATCCAACCTGGCCTTGAACACTTCCAGGGATGGGGCGTCCACAGCTCACTGGGCAACCTGTGGCAGTGCCTCACCACCCTCACAGTAAAGAATTTCTTCCTGAGATCTAATCTAAATCTACCCTCTTCTAGTTCGAAGACATTACCCCTCATCCTATCACTACATGCCCTTGGTAAAAAGTCCCTCTCCAGATTTCTTGTAGGCCCCTTCAGATACTGGAAGGCTGCTATAAGGTCTCCATGCAGCCTTCTCTTCTCCAGGCTGAACAACCCCAAATCTGTCCTAAATCTATTTATTATAATCTACTGTTACAGATATATTTTCGTAAAACAACCTGTGATATATTACTCTCTATGTACAAAAAATGTTCTAAGAAGTAAATCCAGGCAACTGAAATTGAGTAAAACTTAAATAAAAACCATTTATTTTATTATCTTTTCCTTTAATAACATTTATCAAAATATGAAAATTTTCCTTTACTGCTAAAACTTTATTTTAATATGTTTCTCTAGTTCTTTATAACTATTCTTGTATTTCTAACCTGAGGTAATTAGAGTAGTGTTTTCCTTTCAAAAATAACAAACTGGCCCTAATAACTGGCCAGAGAAATATGATATTATGTGGTAAAAACACCCCTGTTCAAAAATGTATACTTTTGCTTAAAGATATTGAGTGGCATACGGCAGATAATAGCATAATCCTCTCTCCTTCATTCACGCTCCATTACAGTAGTCTTCATTTCAAATCTGCTTGATATTAAATTGCAAAGGAAAGAAGTGATTTGGAAAAGAAGTTTTGGTTTCAGAACATCCCCAGACAGATTTCTTTTATATATATATATGTGCGTGCATGTGCGTACGTGTGTATGTAGGTAGGTAGGTAGGTACGTATAGAATCTCAGAAAACAGCTTTCCCTAAATCAAAACATTAAAAAACCAAGGAAGTAATCTTCATATCTTCCCCCTTGGCCTTGTAAGATCCTTAGTGCTGCACTTAGAACATGCAGAGTGGGAAAGGATACAGGACAAAATGAACTAGATGGAATCAGTGATTAATTTCCTCCTGGCTTATGATTTTTTTTTAAATTAAAGTGTCTTAACTAAACTTTCGTGAGAAAAAAAAAAACAGGTGAGGTAGACGGCACTTCTACAGATGGAGGTAAATGTGGGTTTTAAGTAAGAGAGAGCTGAGTTTATATTGCCCTGTAAAACTTCTCTGATTTTAAATGGAATTTTTGAATAAAACTGCTGAGGCATGTGAGCTCTCCTCAGCTGTCCTGTTAACTCCTAACCACTGGCGACTGAGAGCCTTTTCCATTCAGCACAGCCAGAGACAGCTTAAATTAATAAAAGGGAGCAGGCCAGTGGTATAATCTGATCTACAGTAAAGCAGTCTCTGGTCTGGAAACATCTGACTTTAACATGAATTAAAATCTGAAAGTTTTTCTAAACTTTCATTGCCTTCCTATGTTCCTACTGAGATTGCAGTTTCATGTTTCACAGCACCGGTCTCAGAGTATTTTCCTTTTGTGGAAGCTCTTTGCTACAGATTGTTGAGATGCTAAGAAAATTGATAGGACATAAACACGGATATACACACCGTATGTGACCTTCTGCATCAGAATTGGAGGTTCATCGGGGGAGGAGGGAAAAGCCTGCCTTTAATGATCCAGAATAATACAAACATGGGGCTAACTGGGAGAGCACTCTCCTGTCTTAAAAGCAGGCAGCTCTGTGTAATGGCATCCTTTTATTCCACGTAATTGGATCCATTAAAATATTTTTAAATATCAGTGAGTGAGTATCACAAATTATGTCACTTGGCAATCTTTGAAATCTCTTTTCCCTCAGGGTCAGCAGCAGGGGCAGTGAACTTGGAAGATGCTAACAAGGCTTTTTAAAGCCCAAGTGGTCTCTCTCCAAATTGAAAATCTCTTAATCTACTCATTGGATTTTACAACACAAACTCTATTTCTCCGTATATTTCTTGTTTTATACATGCTGAGAAGAAACAAGGAATTGCTTTTAAAGTAGTTTCCAACTGCTACATGTCAGCTTGGGCAGTACAGAAAAACATGGACAGATTTTTCTTTTCCAAGAGATTTTAATTGGTGCCAGAGAAGCCATAAGGGTCTACACTAGTTATGCTTATGCAAAACTATTTTGGATTCTGGCTGCAATTTTCCATCATATTCTTCAATTCCTCTGTAATCCTACCTCTACTATTCTTTTTCCTCTTTTTATTTCTATATTTCTTCAAATGTGTCCATAATAACCCCTTACCTCCGAGACTTTTATCAGAGAGCTCAGTGATTGGGGCAGATTTTTAATGGAGACACCTACTGAACTTTGATTATGTGTGATGAGGGCCTGTGCATTCCCAAATACATTGCATGACCACAGCATGGCTTTCTCCTGGGCAGCCTGTGCTCAGCAGAGTGAAGCTCTGATGTATAAACTGGCTGGAGTGGGGATGCTCAGGTCGTTTGTAAAAGTGACTCTGGAGCTTCTCTTTGGAAATTGTTGGTGTTTCGAGACTTGCTGGGTCAAGGTCCTCATCCCCAGGCCCTTCGTGTATCCTGGGCCATCCATTGCTGCCCGACTGTGTGAGCCTTTCAGGTAATCAGCCACAGGGGGCTCAAAAGTGTAGGCACTATGAATGCCATTTGAGACGATTACCTGAAGGTCCCTGAGATATCCACATGGGTGTTTGCAACTGGGAGACCCTGCATACTCCTAGAGCAGCATTCATGGAAGAACTTTATAACATTATTTCAAAACTCCTGTTTACACAAGAACAGTATCCACAATTAGGATTAAGATTCCCTTTATAGATTAGGAAATAGAGGGAGAAAAAAAAATCTTATTTTATCCTTTGTTCATAAACATAATCATTGAGAGCAACTAAGAATTTGCACACAACTAGAGAAGACTCACTCAGCCAGAGTTTCTGAAAATGAAATGAAAGAAATAGAGACAACCTGAATGTATGTGCAGTTTTATTCTTACCATTGGTTGCTTTCCTTTCTGTGCTATTTGGATCTCCAGGCGTGTGCTTTTTTCCCTCTAATATGTTTATGCAAATTTGCTCCAATTGCTACTTGCAAGTGTTCACAACATGACAAGTATTCTGACATATTTATGCGACATACCTTTTGAAGAGATGATAGGGACATTACAGCACCACATTTGCAATGCTATAGATGAGGGCTGTCGCTGTTTCTATTCTAAAATACTATTTTTAGAGGGCTTATAATCCTGGAATAAAAATTATTTTTGGACCTTAGTTTAACATACATGACTGGAATAACATATCTCTCGATACAATGTAAGAAAATACCAGTTCAGTAGAATTCACAAGAAATGGGGTTTTGCCCAGTATTCTTTAAATTTAGAGTTTGCAGCTGGTTTCAACTCTACTATAACTACATAGATTTTAGGATACAAATGTGTGCACATCTGTGGTAATTTATATAAAAATACATTCCTGTAAGTGTGAAGAATGAATGCTCCTATGATGCAGGTGTTTTTAGAGAAAACGTGGTAACAATTCAAAAGACTTGTTAAATGCTACTGATGCTGTATGGAAAAAATAGGAAAAAACAGAACTCAATGGCTTACGGCTGCAAGATCTCATATGTTTCCTCTGACAATTAGGCACATGTTAAGGATGTTGCACAGACAATTGCTTTTTTTTAAGTTTTCATGTTTATGTTTAGCTGTATGGAAATGTACCCCCCTGGAAAATACTCCTTAACCACTTGGAGAATCAGTTTTGACAGACATTATCTTTCTGCCACTTAACAATACCTTCAGTTCTCCTTCGGTTTCTCACATAGCATGGCAGCTTCATTTTACTGGCACTAAAGCCAATGAAACTTTTTAATTCTTTTCCAGATACTTAATACCTGAGAAATGGATGATGGCTAGAAGTGGTTGTCTTTATTTAGGACATCTTAAACTAAGGAAAATATATCAGCTCCCAGCATCCTCTGAAATTTGCCTGAGAGGAAAAGCCAGAGTTAGTGAAACACAGAGTAGGCTTCTGTTCACCACAATCCTCTACAAAACCTAGTTGTGTCAAATTCCAGTGAAAAGTTTCTGCTACTACAAGAGTCTAATCAGCCAACAAACTAGTAATGTCTCCATACCATGCGTCTGCCCAGAATCTCAAGGTATTGCCTTGGACGTTATTAGGTCATGTATCCGCAGAGTTTCTGTGATATGACTGAGCCTCTGTTGCCCTGTGTGCTCATTTCAGAAACCTAGAGTGGTACCACAAGCACCTCTGGCTTGAGCAAGTGAAGCCATCCTGTAATGGGTGGGGAACATGAAGCAGGCTGTCTGTGTTCTAGCATCCATTCTTCTTCATTGCTGAAACACCATACCTTCAAATGACTTCCACGTAAACATGCCACCACATCACAGCTTTACATGCCAGGTGAGCCTCAAGCACCTTCGTTCAAGGACAAGTCAGCTCAAAGGATAGGCAGGTGAGATCACAGCTCCCCTGAGAAGAGGAAGGACAACGGTCATCCACCCAGCTCTGCAAAAAGAGGTTGTTTGAAGGTTTCTTTGCTGAGATCTTGAGCAGACGACAAGGATTCAGTCCAGATACCACCTTATACCCATGCAGTCCTGCTGCTTTGTAGACCTCCTAACTCCCTAGGTGCTTGAACTCCTTAAACAATGCCTCTCTTCACCAGAAAGCCTCCTGAGTCACTAGCTTTAGGTGCTCATTTCTACCTACTAGAGAGGGATACCTTTCACAAAACCAAATACTGGTGGGAGCACTGGGCCAGGAAGCGTGGAATGACATGCTAGGACTTTACCCACATGAATGCCCATGAGCCAGCATCTCAGGAAAGCATCAGGCCCTGGGCAGCCCTGGCAGGGCACTCAGTTTCCACGCTTGTCCTGCAGCCAGCAATGTAGGAGTTGTGCATGCGGAAGGAAAATGAGAAAAGAAGGAAACTAAATCTCTTACAAGTCAGAAGACTCAGCTAGCAGAGGGGACAGCTGTTTCCAGCTCCTTTTCCTGTCCACTTGTAGGACAGTGCGTGACTGCATTATAGAGCAGAGCCGGGAGCCCAAATCCTCCATGGGTCATGAGCTGCTCCATGGCTTGTGTCCATGAAGGCTCATGGGTCGAAATTCACCAGGAAGTCTGTGGGGTAGCCCTTCCTTTCATTTCTAGCATCTAGAGGTTCATAAAGTATAGTACATTTGTAAGGTACACCTTCATCTTCCCTTCTCCACACATACACAGACACACAGAGATTGAAGCATAGCTAAAAGACAAATTTCTGCCCCAAAATAAATGACATAACCAGAAGATTAGTAGGAGAAAGGCAGGAGGTAATGCTACTTCTCTCTTCAAAATAAAGCCAGGCCTAATCTACTAGGTGTCCATAAGGCCTCCTGTATTTCAAAGTACATGTGGATGCCTGCCATTCCCAAATGGTAAGCTAAGCCTTCAGAAAATAAGTGTACTGGCCCTTCCTCCAAGATCTGCTTTTCTCCTTTGAATTTAGAAATTTAGTTTAAGGGCACTAGATCTGCCCTTCCTTCTCCCTCTTGCAACAACTTTAGGCTCTTTGCTACCTAACCCTGCTTTCTATCCTGAATTAACCCCACTAAAAAAGGCTTTCAGGGATAATATGATTGGTCAAATTATTTCTAGGTAACATTTCTCCTTTTAACTTAACACTTTCTTTTAATGCTAGAAATGAATAATAAGTAAAAATTCATTAATTCTTCAGATAAAAAAGGAATAAAAAACATTCATGTACATTAAAAAGTAAAGGCTCTGTTATAAATCATAGTCATAAAGAGGAAAAAAAAATTAAAATCTGTGTTTTGGAGATTTTGATGAGAATCATTCCAGCTTTAAGCAGGAGTAAGGTTCATGTACCTTCTACTTTATCCTATGCGGAGATTTTTCACAAAGCATGAATCAACACTCCTGCACGGAAAGACAGTCCTTAGTTTCCACAAACCCACATGTCCACTGGTAAATCTATGCCCTAGTCCACCTGCTACCATGGCATCACGCCCACTCACACTAGGTGAGCAGACCACAGAAGCCAATCAACAAATCTCTGGACGGCTTGGGGAGGTTAACACACAGAATACCAAGAGTCAGGTTTTTGAAGAGGCTCCTGGCACATCTTGTGTTTTTAATGATTAGGATCTCACCCTCAGGGCTGTGTGTTACCAGCTCAGTCCTTGTAACAGGGGACTGGAGCAGATGGCTTGGCAAAACCAAAAGGCTCTTGCCTTTTCAAAAATTAAAGATTAATTTGTTGTTTTCTTCTAATAGGAAATTTCATGCTGACGAACAGTATTGAGCTGACAGGCTTATATTTCTCCATCCATCTTCTGTTCAGAGGAAAGCATAACCATCCTTATGTTAACTCCACAGACTGTCTACATCCTCCTATGCAGTGATGAGAGAATGTTTCAGCACTCCCAGCTATTTTGCCTTTGGCATCTCCACTGTGGTTTCCAACAAGGATGATATCACCATGTGTTTATGGATTTATTTGTTTGTTTTTCATGATGTGGGCAGTAGTCTACTACAAGCTGGCCTGAGAACTCCAATTATATCATATAGACCAACCATCTGGTTCAGTATTAATTAATGGTAACATTTTTAGCCATTACTGCTCTGGGCCAGGTATGTAGCATGAGAGGCAAAACCTTATTGGATAACCAATCACCTCGTCACCTGAAGCAGCCAGATTAGTCAGTACCTAATGCTGGGTCCTGGTAGACTTTGATGGGCTGATCAACAATGGTACATAATAGAAGCGCTTCTCAGAATATAGACAAGAGCAAAGAGTGAAAAGGAATTAACCCTTTTCTGCACAGGGGCAATGGGAATTAACCATGGCTCATAACTTTTCTGTTGGAAATTCTCATGTTCCTGTCTGATCACAATATGTAACAACAAAGGATTTGTGCAATTCAGTATAATGGAATTTATTTTTTATTTAGTCAGTTCAATCAATTTCAAAAGACACAAGCGTTGAAATAACTTTTTGCTGAAAATGACAACAGATATTTAAGTGACACAATTTATCCAACACTAGTGGCTCTTTTTAAGGCTTTTCTAAAGCCCACGCTCCAAAATCTTTACTGTTTTGGTCCACGAACCCTCATAGGAGGTCATTAAGCGTATAGGCAGTGGAACTGCACAGCTGCTCCTCCAGTCATACTAATCTCTAGACAGGTGCTCTTCATGTTCATGTGCTGTGATGAATGTCAAAGAAACTATTAGAGAACAGATTGACTTAGACCGGACCGTGATCCTTGGAGAACTGGTTTCAGACTGCAAGAAGAGCTGAGGGGTCACAGAGGGAGCAGCAACCCATGACAATGACAGAGAGAGTTGCCTTTCAGCTGGATTTTCCCCTCCAGCATTTCAGAATGCAGCTTTGTATGGAGTACCACAGAACAGCACTAAAGCAGACTTCCATTATTTTCTCTGCTTACTTGCTTGCTGAATTTGCTGCAGCTAGCTTGGCTGCTCAGCTTTGCCCAACTCTGATTCACAAGAGGTTCCTAGGCACTTCTGTACCGATCCCATGCTCATCCTTTGGCTGCTGCGATCTGCTACTGTATCTGTTGGGAATCTTAACAAGTAGTAAAGAGGGGGCTCCAGGCAGAGAGTCATTCCCCATCACTCCCTTCCCAGCCCTGCAGAGGAGGCCTGAAGACAACTTAGTTGTTATGAAACTGAGAGATCACACCTGCTCCTCTCCCCTGAGGCTCACAAGAAAGATCACATGCCATTATCGGATTTGAGTCCAGGGGCCTGTCTGTCCAAAGAGAGGTGTCATCTGTGGTACATCCCGCTGTGGACCTTACTTTTCTGACCTTCATAGCTACAGCAGATGTTCTTGTTATGTTGTTATTCTGAGGAAGGGGTTTTGCTGGCCTCTCTGGGCTCCTGGGCTCTCATCCAGCTGCAGCTGTGGAAAAAGGATACATATAATAATAATGGAATCTTCTTTCTGTCGTTTCAGCTTACATCATCTTGGCACCAGCAGTCAAGGTAGCATTAGTCAGTCAGTCACAGGGTTTCTGCGAATTCCTTGTCCAAACCACTACCCTTCTGCCTGCACCGCCGCGCTGTCTCTGCTCTCGTTTACCCCTTCCCAGTTGGAATGATTTCAGATCTAGGAAATAAGGAGTTGTTTCTCTGCTGACCACCGTGCTTTTCATCAGCTCATACCTCCTGCATGTCATAACTGTGACATTTGCAAAACACGGAAACCTGAATCCATTCAGTTATGCTATACCCATGTGTAAGTCTTGCAGTGGGTTGCTTGTAAAGTAGCAAATACCTATACTGGCCTTCATTCTATGGGCTTTTTCTTTGGTTTATACCTTCTATAAGGAGCAAAATCTACATTGTTCCTACTGACAACTCAAAGACGATTTCAAGTAATATATCCCTGTACATACATCTCAAGCAGCTACATCCCTGAAGGATCTTTACTGCATTGGGAAATAACCTGAAGGGTACCTCTATTGTATATCATTGTCTCTTTTTTGAATGATACACACAAAAATATGCCCATTGCAACTTCAAGTTGTCACGCAAATGGTCCCTAGCTACTTTGTACGGAGATCTACTGCAAGAAGGATCAAGGTCTGTGAACATAAAGAATGATGGGGAGGCAGGGAGAACAGTTGCGGGAAAGAAGGGTTGTTCAAAGTACAATATGTAATAATGATGGAATAAGCTGTGTAGTCTGATTTGTCAAAAATAAAGAAATGTTACAAGTTTGAGGCCTGTTATAACTCTTGCTTAGTTTTGCAGAAGCTTGTAAGAGGCCATTTATTTTTACTGTATTATAAAACAGTTAAAATTCAGAGAATGTATATGTACAGAATATGTGAATAAACATTGACTTGCACATGCAAAACGTTACAAATCTCATTTTATATGCAGTATAGCTGTGCCTTCACAAATACAATGTTTTGACGGTGCCAGCATTTCTTAAATGCTGTGCCATCCAGGCAGGAATGATACCTTTTACATTCATCTGTTGAAATGCTCAAGCAGGAAAAAGAATTCACTTGCTCTTAAAATTTGTTTTGCAAAGTTTAATCCATGAAATAAATGAAGTTGCTCTAGCAGATCCATCCATACTGATCAAAACAAAAAATTCCTTCAGCTTCCTACTTCTTGCATGAAAACTCTTCCTTGAAAATATGGCTTGGCAGGAAAACCAACGCTGCTGTTGTGCATTGACTTATATCAGAAAGAATGAAAATAAGATGCTCTTAACTGAAGTACAGGAAAAACAGCTGAAAGGAATTGCAGTTAAGCAGGCAGGTCACAGTCTTGATGAATGTGGGAAGACACAGAGGACAAGAAATGGTAATGATTTTTCCATGTTAGCAACATCTTAAAGTGTTACCATCTATGTATTTGTGCTAAGCTTGCTGATGGGCTAAAACTAAATATAATTCCTGGATTAGAGTGGAAATTTCAGGAAAATGAACATTGCCTTCCTATAAAAATAGGGAATCTAGAATTATTGCCTTTGGCAATGGATAAAATGTGAAAGCAGAGTGTGTTCCTGCAGTGCTCTCGATTCCGCCTTAAAGATCCAGTATGCTCAAGCATTATTTTACACAAAGAGGAAGCATGGAGCAGCCATCCAGTCTTCTTTTCTTGTTAGCCCTGCAGTGGTTCCCATATCATCCTCTCTTTCTGTTTCCTCTACCTGTCAGATTCCTTAGGGGAACCATGTGCAACTTGGACAACCCAAGTTGGAGTTCTTTCTCCTTCAGCTTTGTTTATGTTTGCTATTTCTTCCAACATGCTTCCTATTTTTCTGCCAAATAGAACTTGACAAAAGCCCTCTAAAGAGAATAATACGAAAAAGGCTGAACAGAAGGTGTTTAGTCTGAATGCTGGCTTCCTTTCAGCAAATCGAGAGGCGAGTATGTTTCAGACAACTTTGTAAATCATAAACTCAACACAAACACTACAGCCTCATTGTATTACACTTTTGGATACAAGCATGGGTTTCCTATGGAAGAAGGGCTTTTCTCACAGTTAGGACCTTTGTGGAAGGGATCTTAAGATAAAACGTTAAGAAATACACAAGAGAAAAGGACAAGAAAAAGAAGGCATTTATGTGGTTGTATTTTATTGTGACCAAGGTTGAACCCTTCTATTTACAGTTGTGGAGAAAGAAAATATTTTCCTGACCACAGCTGAAGAGAGACCCTGACAGGGCTTTCCTGCTCGCCATCTCCCATGTCATCAGTGTTTTCTGGGAGAAGAATTTGAGGTGGTTTTCCACCTAAGTGGTTACAGCTGTTTCCACAGGATCAGTCAGATGGAGTTTCTGCCTCTGTTTATTTTGGCTCTGATTTTCGGCTGGAACCCGGCAGGATGACAGTGTTTGCTCAGGGTCTTGGGACTTTGGACAAACATTCCAGAATTTCTGACTTCTTAACATTAATGTTTGATGAATTCTACTCTTAATTTCTTCTGGAAAAATGTCAAGCCCGCTGGGGATTACCCTTAGTCTTACACCAGTCTATTTTTTTTTTTTTTTTTAAGGGAAGAAGAGAAAATCATTTGCTAGCCTGTGAAAACGAGCATACTGTAAAAAATGGAGAATGCAGTTTTCTAAAATTGCAGGCTTCAGTTCTTTTGTATTTTTTTTTCTTGTTAATAACACTCTGCTTGACATGAAACGTCTACCGGGATGTATCTACAGAAAAAAATTCTTTAGAAAACTGTTCCACATAGGGCGTTAGTTGGGAAGGTTATTATTCAGTAGTTAAGCAGCTCTTTCTCAAAGTTGCTGTTTTGATAGCCTAAAAACATAGTGCGTCAATACACTGTTGTCAAAGGTGACCTTTAGAAAACAAAATAAACACCCAGGTGAAACAGTGACCCTGGTGGAGAGAATAGCCTTTATCATTGACTTCAGCAAGGTCAGGACTTCCTCCCTAGTACCTTATCTCTTGAACAATGGAAAAGCACAAGTCACAGAAGTACATCTTGAGGAACGTTTACTAACTCACAGGGATGGATAGAGAAATATATTTATAAAAGTATGCAAAAATATGCAAAAATGCACTGAATTAAATCTATATTTAAACTATGTTCGATGAGCATAGTATATTGCATGGAGTGGCTGCTGATTTTTATGCCTACATCTCTTTAGTAACTTGCAAGGGACTTGTAAATGCATATCATACATCATCATCAGCTGACTTCGGGCTAGCTAGAGCGCTGTAATCCAGAGGACAGTGCTTGATTTACAATCCACCCCTTAACCACTAAAAGCTCATGCTGCCCAGTCCTGTGGGCAGGATGGGTTCCCTCCAGTGACTCCCACACATCAGAAGGAGGCAGGCGGGGATTAGGTCCAGACAGATCTGGGAAGTCTTTTCAGATCCCAGGTCTCTTGCCCTTTTTTCTCCCCACCTCTTCTCCCTTGTTCAGTGAGAAAAGAGGGAAACGTGGCCTCCTCAAGTGACAGTAATGGTTTTTGTTGATTTACACCATCTAAAGAATTAGCTTCAGTAGTTATTATGAAGCCTTCAAAAACAAACAAAAAAAATAAAAAAAAGGAAAAAGATGGGATTTGTGTACATATAAATAGACACAGGAAGGTGATTTTCTAATTAATATACAAGCTTTCACAGCAGCAGCTTTGTTTCACTACATTGCAGAGGCTGCAAGCAGTGTGGCCCCTGGGTCATGGAGACAGTGTCCACCCATCTGGAGAAGCTAACATAAGGAACAGATCTAGATTATTTTTTGGAGCCTGATTGCTGGCACGTCCTCCCCAGTCTGTTTGTGCTGCCAGTGGTCTAGATAAAGCATATATTTAATCTGTGTCCTTGCATTTGGCTTTTCCATCATGACAGCCAGAAAGGACTGGAGAAGAAAAGTTTTGTAGATGCAAAACTTTGTGCTTGTACTTTCAAGTACAGAAAGGACAGATCAGATCATAGCATTTATTGAAGCTGATGCCACAGTACACATCCCTGTGGAAAAAAAGCCTTTGAAGATGCCTTCCCTGGATATTTTCAATAGACAAAGAGTGAGAGGCCCTCAGTTATGAACTTGCTGCCTTTAGTCATTCCTAATATAGCCTGGAAGTCCCAAAGAGAAAGTTGATTCTTGCCTATGTCTAAATTCTAATGGAATTTGCTTTTTGGTATCTTTATACAGCTTTAATCACCAATCTTTCATTTCAGAATAGGAAATGATTCAGAAATCTATCTTTTTCCCTTGAACTGACAAACTTGAGGAGCTCTAGCCAGTTTTGACGATGACGTCCTGATCTGAAAGGATGGGAAAAGGGTGGTAGCACAGGAAAATGTAATGTGAGATCCCTGTGGAAAATAGATGTTGTGAGAGAACGCAATCAGAGTGTAAGTAAATGAGTGTAGGTGAGGTTGGAATTTTTTATCTGAAGACAGAGGGAGGAAAGGTAAAACAGAAGATAAAGAAGAAGACATAAAAGAAGAAAAGGAGACCCTCAGAACAACAGTTTAGAAATCTGGCTGCTCTGCCCTATGTTAAAACAAGGCGTCCCTCCAAATGACTGCCAGAAAAGGAGGGACAACCATCCTGTAGCCACCACAGACTGATTTTCACAACGCACCTTGTACTTGCTGACCCAAATTTTTATGGAAATGAAGAACTAGCACAGAGTCTTTGGTTGTATCTTACCCAAGTAGCTAGGCCAGCCCTTGGCTTGGAAGATGAAAGTAAATGCAATGTCTGGAATATTTGGAAACATGGTCAATCAAGGCCAGATAGAAGGTTACAGTGGAAAATAAGGGTTTGAGCATACAATTCACTTGCCTGTGCAACTGGGCAGGGCTGAGTTACTGAGATATTAAATAGGAGGAAGGAATAAAACTATTTAAAGTGTATTGTCAACAATATAGCTGTATAATATATATAAATCTTCTTAAATTCTGCTAGTTGTAATTTTTCCTTCTTTGGAACATCTTTACACAAAGATAAAATCCTGTAATAGCAGATAAATCAGGTATATTAACCAGCTTCTGAGGATACAGGGAACACCGTGTAAAACACCAAGTGCGTGAGATGACTGAAACATGCGTGTCATGTTTCTTTCGGTAAAATTCTGAGCAGCTCCTGGTGACACAAGTAGTCTGTCTTACAAAGAGGGAGCTACTTGGATCTTTAAAAAGGTACATGCTGAAAGATCACCTTATGGAAAAAGAGATCTTTAACGATATTAGTGAAGATCTGTTCATGGGATGAGTATTTGCTGGTTGCATAATTACCAGAGGAAAAGACTTAGGCAGGGTGAGGTAATAAATAATGCATTCATGAGGAATGTGGGTGTGATACTTGTAAGAGAACCAGAAGAATCTGCTACAAAGTTGATGATCCTCTGAATAAGGCTTGCTAACGTATTGTTGCAACATTCAGCATTCCCAATGTATGGATCATAGAGGCTTAGAATATTTGTCATCTTTAGTTAGAAAAAAAACCACAAAAACAACCAAAAAACAAACCTTCAAACAAACCATATTGAAGCCATATGTGATACATAATTTCAAATCTATCCTTTCAAGGCACTGAATTCCTGGGCAGAGTTTAGAAACGTAGAGACAGCATAAAAATTAGTTCTACTAAACTAAGTCCATAGTACATCATTATATGAAGCAACACAGACATAAAATATTAAAAAAACACGCTCAAAAAAAGTAATTAGGATTCCTTGTTTTATTATAATTACATACAGAAACATATCCAGAGAGACCGATTGAAATAACTTTCTTTGTTAGTAGTGGCTAATTGCAACTGTTGAAAATTTGTTAGAATTTTTTTCCAACTATTTCTACTGCTAGTTTATATAAAAAAAAGGTAAGACACTCTGAATTGAAGTCAGCACTTTATAACTTGGTTTAGAAGAAATGTCAGCATGGCCAGCAAAATTGAACCATTCCTTAAGCATGCTGAGCAGGTTGGCACATGATAAGAAAGTCACTGAGAACCAGTTTACACATCAGCAGAGGATGGTTGTATAAATAGAACTGCAGAGTGGAAATGAGCCCTGAATAAACCAGAGAAAGGTTTTGTTCGGAGACAGACAGCTGCAGCATTAAAGTTTGTCACACAATGCAGTGTTACAAATATCACACTATATCAGCAAGATATAGGAAAGTGAGAAAAATGTTTTCAGGTCCGAGGCACGTTATCTTCAGCTGTTGTGCAGCCATTTGCAGTAGATAAGCAATTAATCTGGAAGAAGTAATGGTACTGGAAGACACAGATGAGTCTGCTCTTGTCTTCATGAGGCTGATTGTTGTCATATCAATTCTAGAGTAGTATGCAATATGCTAATAGAAGCACTTTCAACAGGAGCAGGTAATATTTTTTCCCACACATAATGCAAAACCTGCATGATAAACAGGAACACACCTGATACTTCGAAATAGTGCAAATCTGGGGGAGAAGAAATAAGGGAGACATTCCCAGTCACATTTTATGAAACCCTCACGTTTGGTATAAGCCTTTGTCGGCCAGGAATCTAGGAATAGCATCCTTTTATCATCCTCAGTGATTAAAAAAAAAAAAATTATATATAATTATATCCTAAATATATAAATATATTTTCCATCCATAGGGACTCCTATAAATTCAGGCCTCACTCAAGCAAAATACTGTAGTGCATCAGGGCCCTAGGGAGCTCTTCATAAATTATCTCTGCAGGTCAGGCTTGAAGAGCACTAGCAGCAAAGTGTGAAGATGCTGGCACTGTCTGAGTGACCAGTGGATTTTAGCTGCCAGAACAGACAGCTTTAAAAATCAAGAGGTTAATTAAAACTTTTCAAGCAGATTACAGGAAGTTATTTAGTGAATTATTTAATACAAGGATTACTGGACTTCTGTCTTTCTTTGGATACTGTAATAGCTGATGGGCGTCAAATTAAGGTTATAAAGTGCAGCTACAATTTCAGTCAGAGAAAAAGACCTGTTGTAAAAGGAAAGAGAGAATAAAATAGCTTCAGTTGCACTGAAAAATCAGTGGCACTAATCACTCCAGAAAAGCAATTTGGAAAATGCCCCAAACAGTCATTGTCACAAGGAGGTATTAAGGGCACCAGCACCTCTCAGAATCAGTAATTGCCAGCTATGTCTGTAGCTAATTATTTACTGGTTCCTGGTAGTTCCTGTGGAGCTAATTTTACTAAGTAGAAAGGATCAAATTGTGGTTACTAGTAACTGTAAAAGTAGTGCTAATTTGTCGTTCCAGACTGTTTTTCTTTTGCTTTTTCAGCAGCAGCCTGCAGCAAATACAAGGCTGTCTTGTCACTGTTGTCTGTCATTCATTGCGCTGCTTTGCTTGTCTCAGAGCGAGGTAAGGCAAATGCGTGTTCTAAACAAGTGTGTTATACTAGTCAAGACTGTAAATAGAGACAGGGCATTAAAGTACCTCCCACTGAACCACATAAATAGCTTTGTCGAAACACAAGCTTTCTCTAAGGAAAGAAATGTTTCCAGCTGAACTAAAGGTCTTTAAAAAAGCAATTGCTTACCGATTTACACTATGTATTCTTAAAACAAAATAAAAATGCCCACACAGAAAGGAGGAGGTGCATGGATGAAGCATTTCTCTCATTTAGACAAGCTTTCATGTTGAACTGATCTTGTTTTGAGCTGCTTTTAGCATTCTCTGCCACAGTTAACAGCTTCAAATATTTATTTTAAAAGGCAGAAAATGATTGTTAATTTTATGTTGGCAAACAGCCAGCCCATGCTTCATTTGGGAGTTAGCAGAGAGAGACAAGTATAAGAAACATCCTGCTATCTAGTGAGCTGGTAATTGTATTATAATCAATTTAACAAATTGAGTGTAAAGGAAAAATGCTTCACAAAGGAAATAGCTCAACCCTAGTCTTGAACCTTGGTCAGCGTCCCCTCACCCATTCTTATGTCACACCTTCTCCTTCTCCAGCCAAGACTCTAACCACATATCCTCCCCACTATGTTTTTTTTAACACTCCTCCCCTCCTCACTCCCTCAGCTTCCTCTAGCCTCCTCTCACTCTCTTTCCTTCCAAACTGGTTGCCCTTATTCCATTATTTCTATTTTCCAGGCCATTTCTAATTCTTCCTCCAACTTGTCCTCACCGAGACCTCCAAGCCCTGCCATGCCCACCATGGGTATTATTTTATCCAATGATACAGGCAATGTGATTCACAGCTGCCTTCTCCTACATAAAAGAAAGCTACGCTATCTCATGTATGACCGGGGAGAATATTGGGCACAGAGGCAGATACCAGTGAATCCATGGCAAACAGAAGGCAGAGTAGCTCAGGTAAGCCAGACCAAGAGGGCCACCAGAAACATGGACTCTAACCCAACCCTTGGGTTGCTTATGCCTAAGGTTGGTGGGAGCAATTATACACTAGTGCTACTACCTTTGAAACAAAGAAAGGATTTTGGCTTCATCTTTGGCAATGGCAGTCTAATTCATATCAGGGCTCAGGAGCACCCAAAAGAGCATGCTTTAGACTTGCTGATTTGGACTTGTGCGTGTCTCGCTAGCAGGGTACTCCTAATGAAAAAATTGCTTGATGCATCCTAGCTGCCACAGTTTTTATGAGTTAATCAGTGATGCCGTGCCCAGTGTTTTCAAGGCTAATAGAACACCAGGTCAGATAGAGAGCTAGGGAGTGCAGATAGATACCAGTTGCATTTGGATTGCACATCTGAGGTTTTCTTGCATCCCTGTTAACTATATCCCTGCCCTCCTCCTGCTACAGTCCTGCCAAGTATAGACAAATTTATTTCTGCTCATTTGTAATCATTTCTGAACTTGTACCTGTAGTTTGATCAATTCTATAGCTATAATCTGATGTTAATTTCCACACCTTTTTGTGACAGCAGTAAAGACTCATTCACTATTTCTCATGTAGGAAAAATATTTCACTTTCATTAAATCTGAACATCAAGTTATATGGACTAGTAAAGGGGTTGAGCTTCCCTACATAAGAAAATACCTGCTTTCTATTCTTTTAGTTGTCCAGAATTTATTTTATTGAACAGAAGGGCTTAGTCAAATATTAAAGTCGGGTTCTGCAGAAGGAACCTGTTTGCCTTCAGCTTTCACTGGATTTATCACAACTCCATTTGCAGCACATTTTGGAAGAACATATTTTAAGACATATTGCTGTACAACAACTAAATCTCAGTGCTGATAAATCACAGATCTCATATCTGGTCTGAAAAGGCAAGAAAAAGAGGAAGGAAAAAGGTCTTTGAAAACTTTTACAGCTGGCTAAGGGAGAAGCATATGGAATTTTAGAAGGACCGTACTTCTCTTGACAGTTAATAACAGCTTTCACTTATAGAGCAGTGTTTGTCAAGATAGAACTCAAGGTGCTTTACAAAGTCCAGGTACTATACGCACAGCACCACTGAAGTGCACTAAGCTATCCTCTGGGAGAAAAGGACAGCTGGTATTACGGAGCAAAGGGTTGTGTGATACTGGATACGTATGAAAGTTTAGTTGTTATAAACTGGAATACTAATTCACATCAACAAAGAACTTGCTTGGGTTTGTAAAGGAAAGAGGCATCTTGACACACAATTGGCCTGCATCACACTGAATGTGAAAGGAAGAGAGGTTTCCTGACAAGAACATAAGGAAAAAAATCATACTCTCTCAAAAAGCATCAGGGAAATCTTTAATGAGCATGGGATCATGTTCAAGAGGAAGATACTTTGTCTTGAATGGCTCATGAAAACACCATCTCCTAGTGTACTCACCAATTTCAGCCTAAGTGAAATCACATGCCCATGGTGTGGTTTAACCTGGTTCCTTGTTGCGATTACAGGCAGTGCAACCCTAGCATTCAGACCACTAAGTCCCTTCTGTCAAGGTTTTGTCACAAGCTGTGGTTGAGAGCTGGATGAAGAAGCTAGTGTCATGAAAAAAAAAAAAATTAACACAGAATTGTAAAAAATCATCACGTCATAAACTGAAAACACGTTGCTCGGTATCCATGGCAACTTCAGAAGCCAATGCTCTTTAACAGCCTTGCCTGGAATCATGTAAACTGCTTTGATAAAACATGAATTGTGGCAGATGGGTATGTGAAAATAAAAATAACTTCGCATCCAATCTATTGCCCACACGGGACACCCTTGAAATACAGTGTGAGTTATATAACCCTGTCAGGAATCATTTTGTTCTGAAACCAAGATAGAGGTAGCATTTTTTCCATACATTTCCACAGAGTTAAGAACGGGTTCAGCAGCAACGGTGTAATAACTAAAGCCTAGCAAGCAAATGCTCCCGGGCACTCTCTGAGAAGTAAATCTAACCCTCAGCTCCACAGAATAAGAGCTGTGAGTCTTTTGTGCCAAGAAAGGGACTAGTTTTGGGCTTTGACCCAATTTCAAGGGTAGACCACCTGCTGCATGGCATAGGCTAGAGCCACAGATTTGCTTTCTGTAAGCAAGAATCATGAAGGAACCATGACAGAGGTGAAAACAGGGCCAGACACACAATGGGCCAAAGTAGCCTCTCCCTAACACCTTCAATACTGCTCCATGGATCTGTGGTAGAATATAGTTTAGTTGGTTGTTTTTTCCTTCAGAAAAGGAAATCTACCTTCAACTCAGCATAAGCCTTCACTGAACTAACTGGATAACAGTTAGGTTCAGCAAAAGTTACAACCTGGGTGTGTAAGCACCAGATCGCAGGCTAGCGCTCTGATTTCAATAAGTTTTCTGTTAAGGGAGCTATGTCTTGTTTTATATTTGGCACTTGTACAATGGCACTTGAACAGGCAGGTATCCGTCACTGCAGGGAATGAGGACGAGAAACATGTGGGAGAATTAGGAATTGCTTCAGGATCTGAATCGACAGTTCTGGTAAACAGACCTCATATTTATTCAGAGGTTGTGTGGTCCAAGCAGACGGGCTCCCTCCCAGGCTAGGGGCATCATCTGTTCAGTGCGTGAAAAAACACCCTCAACACTATGGCTCTTTGCAAGGCAAGAACCATGTCAGTGGTCTTTATTTTTCATATATCCTGGAAATTAAACTAAATCTATCAAATCAATTTTGTAGAATCTGATAAGAAGTCATCAAACAGAGATTACTTTTAATCTTTGCAAATCTGAACACATGAAGCCAAAGTAACCCAATTTTAGGAAATTTAGAACTTCAGCATAAAGGCTCTGGATTAACGTCGCCATCCCTGAGACTGGCGTGCTTTGCCAGCACTGTAGCTGAGAGGCATCATGAATGGCAAAAATATCCCTTTCCTTAGCAACACCCCTTGCTTTTTTTCTTCATCCTAATAGTGTTATCAGATAGTAATATGTAAAGTCTGTCTTCATCTCAAGCTTATCATATAACTAACAAAACCAAAGCAAACAAACACCTAAAATGTGTGCTTTGCAAATAGGACCTTTTCCACTGGAAATGCCATGCCTACCTCTCATTTCCCTCTCTTCTGGAAAGCTCCTTGGCCCTTTCAAAAGCTGCAGGTCACATGAAACCCAGGTTTTAAGTCAGAATGGGGTCCAGTCCAGAAACGAGGTCAAACGCAATTGTTATGTTGTGGAGAAACAGGTTGACTTCAGGAATAGGCTGTGTAAACACTGAAGGCAATGTTGTGTTTCATTGTCAAAGTGCACTAGGGGTTGAGCTTACTAAGCTGTACTGTCAATTAATCACAACTGGAGAATGGCAGTTTATATTACCCCATACCTTGCAGAAGTCACAAATGAACTCGGCAAGTGTATGAAGAGACCCCAAGGTACTTTGAGGTTAAAAGCCCTTTCCCTCATTTTGCTAGGTTCTAGCCTGTTGTCTTCTGAGCAAGCACTTTTTCTCAGCAGCTTATTTGATGGGGTGCAATTGTATTTTACTTTATTTTCAAGATAGTGTCCAAAGTTGAATACCCTCTGTTGCAAATGCATAAGACCACACTGCTTTTCAGCACTATTTTACTTATTTGAAAGTGGTTGTTTTGTCAAAGGGGCATGTGAATTATAGCACTGCTGGAAAGTATCTCTTTGAAGACTGTGGAGTTCTTCCCCTTTACCTGGTAGGAAAGAATTCTTTTCTTCTCCTCAATTATGCTTTTCATCTCAGTTCTCCTATCCAGTCTCTTTGGCTCCATCTTGTGATATGCTCGTATTAGAGTGTATACATTGCAATCGCCATCTCCTTTTTGCTGTCTCAGAAAGCACTGTTGTTGGTTTTTAATAATCAGAAAGTTCCATTTGCAAGCAGCTCAGGGCCCTGAAAAACAGTGGGAGCAGAGAAAGGTCTAACAGTGTAGTCCCTTTGGATTTATCTCTACATAAGAAATGAACCTGGACCATTATGAACACTAATAGTACAATTTTTAATAATAGTGGATATTTTTAGTAATAATGACAATGACAATAAAAATACCAGTTCTTTACAGTGTTCTTATGTGAAGTCTCAGAGCAGGTTAATATAACTGACGAAAACTGGGTAAATAATACATTTGAGACATTCGCAATGTCATATTTTTGGTATAATGTGTTTTTGCAAACTGTGTGTGAAGGAAGTGAAGCAAATGATGATGTCATATTTCTAAGGTAGTAAAGGCAGTAAAAGTAGTAATGTGTATTATTAACTAGTGTGTGCAATTTCCTGAAAACTACAGTATCGTATAATCCTAAAAATGTTTTAGTTTTGTTTGTCTTCCTTATGGGGATAGAATAACTGCATAATTAATGTTACATACTAGTGACACTAGAAATAAACTGAAAGGAAGAAATAGATTCCTGAGCTGCTTTAAACTCTAGAAATACAGCATAGCATATGTCAAGATCCAGTCTACATCCTGTCAAAGTTAAAGTATGTCCCAGAAAAACAGACTGAGCCTGATTCCAATCGCAAAGACACTGGTACAATTTGGACGCAAACTCGCTGAAATCAGTGGTGTGAGATACAATCTTTCGTTTTATGTTCAGAGTTTGTCACGGAAGGGATTTTATGGTAGGGAAAGGAAATTTGAGATTACTGTCTATTTAAAATGATCCTTTTGAAGCACATATAGGCTTTGTTATGCTTTGTGCACACACAGCTGTAATACATACTGCATACAAATGCACACAAGACATTTACAACTTACACGGCTCTTCTGAAGGCCACTTCAAGACCTCACAACTAAGCTGCAAAAGTCTCCATGCTATATTGGTTTAGGAAGCACACCTCAGTTGTTTTGCCAAAGCTTTACTATTAGTCCGAATGAAAACAAAACACAACAAAACCCCGACATCTTTTTCCACGTCATTTAGTTTTCTTTCAACCATTTTCCTGTTTTACTTTGGAAATCTCTTTACTTGGCTTTCATGTTTCCTGCCTGCATCACTTCCTGTGCATCACTCACATCCTGTCCATCTCTCCCTTGCAGGTGGCATCGCCTTTGCTAGAGAGACTTTGCTTTGTGTATTGCAGCACATCCTGCTCTGCTCCCCGTCTCCCTCGGGCCCAGGAGCCGTCCATTTCCTTGGGAACATTCCTGTACTGAAAAGGATTGGCGTCATCCTTCATTGCAAGCTCTCAGAGGCCTCTGCTATGCATAAGCACAAAGAGAGGAAACAAGGGGAATTTTAAACTTTTGAGGAATATGATAATTTATGAGGGAGCAGTGTTTGGAAACAAAAGCCAGCATTGGCTTTACAGGGTCAAGAATAGTTTCCTCATGAGAGATGGAGATGTTGACACCATCAGTCTTTTACCTTCAGTTAAGCTTATGAAAATAACTTTCACCAGAGGGGCTAAATGAAAAAGAAATATTTCTAGACTTCCTAATCACAGTTTGTCCCAAAAGCCAAAGAAGGACTGCTGTTGGCGTCACTGTATTTTCCAGTGTATTACTGTAAATATAGGTGACTGTCCTTTTTATTGCACTTCCTATAGGCAAGAAAGTGAATGTGATGTAAAAGGAAAAATAATTAAAGTAGTGAAAAGAAACACATCAAAAAGAAGCTGTCTTTTCAAAGACCACTGGTTCTAATACACCCACCTCTGTATGTAGTTCTCAGGTGTCAGCAGTATTAAAACCACCAAACAATTGTTTAACCTATAATTTTGTCCTCAAAATAAAAGAAAAAAAATCCCCAGCGGTCTTTTTTAGAGTATGGCAACAGCACTCTATTATGATAATACTGCTCAAAGAAAGGCAGTGGAGACCACCAACATCAGCAATTCTTTACAAACTGCTGCTTCCACCCGTGATTTTTGTTGAAAACAATTTTATCTTAAATTCAGTCTTGATCGTCTTTTTTCCCTCATTTCTCCCATTTGAGCTGAGGAAAATGAACCACCACCAAGAAAAAAGAATAACAACATTCTGTAATAAGTAATGTTCTGTGGGGAAAATCCCAGAATGCCACAGTGTTCACAAGCACTGACTTAAAATAGAATGGTTACTAACGAGTCTCATTTGGTAACTGAGCAGTCAAACAACCTGCTTTTTGTCCTATCAGGAAACAAAGAAATAAAAATATTGCACATATACCATCACTCTGTGCATCTTAAATACTGAGTGTTGAGTGACTACACCAGCTGAACCAGTCCTTTGTGGACAACTTTCAGTTATGTTCTGTTTAGAGATATGCTCTGACTTGCTTACAGTAGGTATATATGTCATGCCTCTTCAAAAAAAGAGGTGAAAACATTTTGGAGAGTAATGTATTTCCCTAACCGATTCTTCTACTCATGCCTTTTCATCTGAGAGTTTTGGCTGAACCTTGAATGGTGGACATGTGCAAGATATGCTTTCATATGAAATACTGTTGATATGACCTCCAACTCATTGTATTTTTTGCTTCTTGTTTTCATAAGACTATTTTTTTGGCTCTTTGCCCAACCTAAAGAGGCAGGAAATGGGAGTATCAAAGATCTGACATTCCTCCTTGTGAAAGGAAGGGAGAAAATGCATTCTACCTAATTTTTTTCTGAGCACAACATTCTCTCCCCATTTCTCTACTACGTTTGTGCAATTCTATTGTATTTCAGCCACCCCCTTCAGACACCCATTTGGCTCCTCTGTGCATTTCTAATCACAGAATGATGAAGAGGTGGGAGCATCTTGTTCTGCATCAAGTATGAATGCACTGTGCCAGTTTGGATGTGTGGTAGTGCTTTCAGTGTCCTGCAAGTAAGACCATGGACCAGTCTCACTTCCTTACAGATGGGATAATACTGCTTAAGTGCCCCACTGAAGCATAACCCTCTCTTATTTCTCCAGCTTTTACTTTACAGAGCCCTTAAGATAAAACATCTCCAGCGAATGAGAGCCAACTCTTGTTCTGACACCTCATGAAGTTGTCCCTGCTTCCTTAAAGGTTTCACAAAAGCCTTTGCTAGTGTTAAAAGCCCAACCATTTGAGATTTTCTAGCCTGAAAATCTCATGCTTTAGGGTTATTGTGCTCCCATAGCTCCAGTCAATCAAATCCATGGGAGACAGGTCTTTGCTGGGAGCAGAAGGCACATCACTTAGGCTCCATGCAGATCAGCAGCTAAATATCCCATAAAGGAGTGTAGCTACATCCAGATGCTGCTCTTAAAAATGAGACACAGCTTCGGAGACAGGAAAATTTGCTTCCAAGTTCATACCTGAGGTCAATGATAATGCATACAGCACAGAGGTGGCCTGGACCACAGGCTGTCCAAACACAGCTGTGTAAAATATGGCAGGTGATTTTCATGTTTTCAGTCTCCATGTCTCTCAAGTCAGGTGGCTGGTTCCCAGATGAGATCAAAGCTAGTAAGTAAGGGATTAGTCACAAAACCCGTAGATGTGAATTCTTTTGAGGACTGCACTGCCTGCTTTCTTTGCTCCTTTATGGCAGGCAAGGAATTGGACTCGGCCAATGCAAAGCTCCCTTAAACTGTCACCTCTGAGTCTTTATCAGGTAGCCTTTCAGAAAGTCAGCAAGTCTGAATTAAGTAGAATATGCAAGATTTTAGTAGTGTGCCCTTATGGCCTTATTTTTTTTACTTTCCCTTTAGATGGATGGTTCCTGCCCTCACATCCCAGTTTTTATTCTGCAGTATGTGGTCATTCTATTCTGGAACATAATGAAACTGTTATTATGAAAATTACTTTTGAAAATATGAATTTGTGCAATTTTTCAGTGGGGCCACTGCTGATTTCTGGAGTCATATTCACATCTTGGGTAACTCTAGCTGAGTTATATAGGGGCTGAACTGGCATATTTGGCTGAAGTTTCCTTTATTATTATTTGCTTTTTTGTCCTGCTACTAACTGTAGGTTTATATCCTGCATGCACATAAAGTTCTCTTGCAGAAGCACCACTAAAAGGAGATTTTGAAAATGTTACTTTACCTCTGGCCAGCATTAATTGCACAGGCTTGCATTTTTCAAGCCTTTCTCACTGTTTCCCTTGTGACAGATGTAATGCACGTACTGGAGCCAAGTATTTACAGCCATCTCCTTTCCCTCCTTTTTGGCTTGTGCACACACCCCTGAGGAGTGTGCACACAAAGCTCAAGGAAGCCATTAGCTTAGGCTTTAGTGAATACAAAAAGCATGAGATTTACAGAACTTGCCAGCAAAATTCATTGTTGAGTTCCAGAATACATTATGTTGTTCCTGGTTGTGGTCTAGGGGTTAAAGCAGGAAAGCGGGATTCCAGAGGCCTGGCTTCTTTTGCACAAAATTGTCCTGCCTGACAGTTTCTCTGCCTCAGTTTACACTTTGTAAAGTAATAACTGTAATTCACCTCTCCCTGTGTACAGCTGGTGCTTCTGGTACTCTTTGGAACCTGAAAAAATGCTAGGAAAGTTATTGCAGCAGCATGTAGGCAGGCAAAGAGGTGACCTACAACATACTGCACAACTGGGAAAATATAGGAAAGAACAGTCAAATACAATGGAAAAGCAAGGCTGTGTGAGAACGATGAATGTTTATGAAAGGCTTTAAGAGATACTACAAAAGCCATTCTTCTCCTTGTTTCTGTCACTGGCCAGAGCTCAGGCTTTCCAGAACATGAACACGATGCTCATCTCCTTTGGTCTCTCCCCCCCTGCCCCCCAGCCTGTAACACAGAGTTAATTCCCAAAAGGCAGAGTCACGGTTTCCTCAGAAGATATGTATTTAAATGTATGCATATATATGTATAAATATTCTGTGGGTAGCGGGAGATGAATTCTCTCTATTCTCATTAGCCCCTTCTCCTGAGCCAGTGTGACCTTGTGTGAGCGGCTGGGATCTGCTCCTCTGGGACTTCAAGCTTCAGCACAAGGTGAGGACCCTTTTCTGCTCCTCTATCCCTTCCATTGAGCCTCCTATTGCAGCACACCACCGCTGCTCAGACAAGCCCCACAGATGGGAGCAGGGCAAGGGAAAAGAGAGAGGTGAGGCCTGCTTCTAGCACCTCCTCTCCCTGCTGCTGGAGCATTGAGTCTACAATAGGAGCATCATCCCAGCCACTCCTCGAAGAAAAAGAGCAGGGCCAAGCTTGGCTGTTTGTAGTTAACTGTTGTGGATAACATGAAATCACAATGCAGTTTATGGTTCCTCATTTTAACTTATCTTAACATGGCATGCATTTGGGAAAGCAGTACAGTAGCCTTAGCATTTTACCCATCTTGATTGCGGAAAGAAACACCTTTCACTTCAGGTGTACCTTCACGATGTATTATTCAGATACGAAGTTCCAGTTGTCTTGCTAAATTATAACCTTTCCATGCTCAGCTTGTGGTTGGCTCAGGTCTCAGATGATGGGCTTGTGGAACTACAAGACGGTTTGGCCTTAATCGAAAACTCCTGCACCGTTTCAGAGACTGCTATTGCATGTTTCCAAGAACTGCAGTCCTCTGCTTCTCCTCTAGATGCCTCTGAGACCTTCCAAGTGTTCTTCTCTTTTCACGTGAGCAGAGACAGAGGCTTTCAAGAAGTCCATGTCTTCCTTCTTTGGGCTCACAGAGGTCCCCAGCACTGCAGAAAAAGCACGTGAGCTTATCTATATTATCTCAAAAAGTTCATACCTGGGGAACATCCTGAAACTCATAGATAACAGGCATCGAACTCCATGTAACGTCTTCTGCTTAATGGATAGTATCTAGTTCCTTAGCTCCCTGATTCTGCGCTTAATGAATGATGATGTATTCTGCTCTATTTTGCTGCCCTCACACCCTTGCCATTGGGTGGGACAAGTAGCAGTGAGGATTTCCTGGAGTTTCAGGAATAAATGTCATTCAGCCTCACTTGCACAAATAACTTCTACAGCAGTGGATCTCTCTCTCTCTCCACACTTGCACGCAGACTAAAACTACAGATCAGCTGCACAAATATTTTGGGGAAATAACATGCATTATGTCCGCAGTTGTTCTGCCAGACACGGAGAGTGTTAGTTAAAAAGCTGAGTGCCCTGATGTCAGAGGAAGAGGTTCTGCAACGCAGTGACAGCTGGATGCAGGAAGAGCTACAGTCTGCAGCTCAGGACTGGCAGGAATCTGAGCCAGTGCCATGGCAACAGGCATCAGTACCTGTCAGGAGCTGGGGAGTCACGATATCCGTGGCTTGTGGTACTGCTGCGCGTTTCTGTCGCTGACGTTGGGGCCGTGCTGCAGTTTGCATTACCAAGACACGCTCCCTGTACGGAAGTGCTCTCAGGCAGACTTTGGCATTGAAGGTTGCAAAACCAGATCCCTTCTCTAAATATACAAACTCTGTTTAAATCATACCTATCAATGCCCCTAAATAAAGATTAAACCTGACCGTGGCTGCAGGGGGTTGTGGAAGGAAAAATCATAATCGCTATTTGCTAATTGGTAAGCAATTAGCCAGTTATGCTACAGGACTTTTGAAGCACGTTAAATTGACTAACAGACAAAGCTGATTTGTAAACAAAATGGCTGGATGTTCGGGAACCAATTAGAGAAGGAAAATTGGCAGCAGCTGGGAGGCTGTTGGGAGTCAGACTGGTGTCACAAGGAGGCTGTTGGTGCAGTAATGGTTTATCAGCTTGTTTTGTTAAGTATAAACCAACTATAAGGATTTAAAAATAAGCATATATACATATATTTATTTATTAAGTATACCTTTTATATAGGTAGTATATACTTTATAGAGTAATATATATGTGTACAATATATAATACAATGTGTATCTTTTTTTCTGGTATTTTAAATCATATTAAATCAATTACTTAATCAAAATTCTTGCTTAAATATCACATTTGAAAATACAGTAACAAAAAGTACTGTTTGAAAGCATTTCTCGCTTTTCAAATATACTATGCTCTAAGGTATGAGAAGAGCACCCTGCAACCCATACTGTTGTCCTCTCAGAGCTGTAGTGGTGTAGAGCATAATTTGACTGCATGCAATTATTCCTTTTGCAATTGGATTTGCAATTTACTCTTCTGCAGGTGAGGCTACGCACATTGTTGTTCCGTAAGAGAGAATAGCTGGAGATAAGCTCAATGACCAGCAAAACCATCCAATTAACACAAAGGTGATGTTTATCTCAAGGGAATTTCAGAAAACAGCCACTGTTGCTTTAGCATTTTCAAATGTCAAAGGGTCACATTCTGCTGTGGTACAAAACAACAATGATGAAAAGTGTTTATTGGTAAACCGTGAGTCAGATCTGATCATTCGGATTACAACAGTGGCCTCAGTATGGGAAACATCACAGAAAATCCCGTCATGAAGCCACAGTCAATTGTGAGGCTTTGTTATGGTTACTCGGGGGAGCAATCAAATCTGCTAAACTTCAAGAAAGGTCTCCTAGTTTCTCTGCCTTCGTTGCAGCAGACAGAGTCTTCCACTACAGTCTCCCTCTTGCTCAGAACCAGCATTAAAGGAAGAAATCTCTTGTGAAGCAAACTGGAAAGCAAAAACACTGAGACAAAGCCTGAAAGCTCTCCTGAGCATTACTGAGGAAAAGCTCATTGAAAGCCGGATGCACACGAGGAGTTAGGTCCTCTTCTAAGCGCCTTCGTTCATATGCTTCACTCTATGAAGAGGTGAAGCCACTCACTTCTGGTGAAGTCAAGGGAAATGTCAGGAGAACATGGAGGATTTTCAGCATGAATGAAGGGTTCAAAGTCTGCCTTAGTAACAAACACTACTGCCATTTCAGATTTACTCACTTTTGTAGAGAGAAAGAAATTTATGCAGAAAAGCATAAATATATGTAAAAATATAAATGCTGTAGGTGCATCTCAACACCTTGGGTAAAAAAAATACATGAGATGTAACTACCTATTACCTGCATTTGTTCTGGTGTTATGATTGCTTCTTTTTAACTTCTCAGCCAAAAGCTTCTAGTGAAATCATTGCCTTGGCTGAGCAATCAGCCTCTAATCAAAATTCCCTGACAGTAGAGCTTTAAACATATATATTTTTTTCCTGTCTTAAATGTGGAATATGACCAAAATCATCCCAGTCAAAATCCCAGTTGGAGTCGCTTAACAGATTCACATCCATTTAATGAACTTGGAGCCTTGCAGGTCCACATCCACTTAATGAACTCGGTTTGTATTTTCTGTTTAAACAACATCTGACTGTTTCCAAGTAAAGTTTTTGTTTGTTCAGGAACCTCTTCTTAGTCCATCTATGAGCACTCCCCGAGTTGCCTGCAAACTCTCATTCGTTTGTAACAGAAGATGGAATGGGATCTGTCGATCCACAGCATCCCTGAGAAGGCGGACGGGGCAGAAGGGGCTGATGCTGGCAGGAGGAGCGGGGCGCAGCGCAAGGCTGAGCCCGGAGCGGAGCTGTTTTGCACAGGGGGCTGGTAGGAGCTGCCTGGGCTGCCAGGGGGGAGCACGGGCACCAGCGCCAGCTGCCCACAGCTTTACATGACACAGTTGGCACCATTGATTTAAACAGACTGATGAATGTGACCTCTTAAATGAATTGTTAGTAATTATGCAGTATAGACAGAGAAGGCTCACATTAAAAGCATTTCATAGCAGGTTTCTTTTTTATTTTTGTCTGTTTGTTTGTTTTTTCATTTTCAAATGAGTTCTTGTTTGTTAACACAAATACTGAGTAGATACTCACCATCGAGTGACCTTGGCCCTGCATTTCCTGCGCTAGTTCTCCCTGGGGGAAAAAAAAAACCAAACATCTTTCAAGTGGGTGTGAAAAGGATGAAGACTGAAGTGTGAGATGTCAATAAGAATGTTCCTCGTTAAACTGTGATCATTGCATGTGTTAAAGTAAGGAGAGGACCTAAAGGGATACAGTTGTCCTTCACGCAAGATTTATCATAGAAAGATACTCCATCAGCATCTCATTAGTAATCATGCTTTTGATATTTCTTCAGGTTTTAGTGCAATGAGACGCTCTTATGTAGCTGTTACTAGCTTGAAGAAATTATTTTTGCTTAACATCCAAGCTTCACTAAGAATTAAAAGAGGAAAAGAGAGCTCAAAGACACAAGTCCCTCTGTCACTTCTATCCAAACAGTGACAAGGCAAAAATATCCCCGTTGTAAGTGCGAGTGGAAAGGATGTCAGAGGAAATAAAGTACTGTCATGTTCTTATGAACAATAACACTGTGAGGGCTACTCTTCCCTGAAAAATAGCCACAAAGCGTCCGCTGCTATACTGAGAAGAGCTTGGACCAGCCATGGGAACAAAAGATAGGAACATCTTCTTCTGAACACGTTATTTGCAGGGATTGCATCCAGTACCTAAATTAAGTTATCATCTAGTATTATTTAGATTCATGTGACACTAAAAATAGAAGATAGTAATTAAGTCATTCCTGTAGCCTCTAGTTATACACTATAATTTATCATCAAGACCACCTCCCACAGCCCTTTAGAAAAGTAGTAGCATGATAGGTAGTCGTTACAATGTATGTATCTAGCTTAGAGCTATTTTAGGCTCTCATTACCATGGTATCTAAGAGTATTTTAAGGCAACTGAAAAAGGAGTTCCCTAGTGGACTTCATGTTGGCTCTTGGCTCTCTCTCACACTTGAGTATAGAAGCCTTTGCTTCGGCTATAGAGGAGTCAGTTAAATGTGTGTAGCAGTTGGATGCAACTAAATGTGTTGTCTGAGCAGCTCCTTTTCCCTTTCTGAGGAGTTTCAGTTGGCAGGAAAATTTATAGCCACCTTTTCACCTTCTCATTTGTAAAAAAGGAAATGTAACTATCAGAAGATGAATTGTTTAGTTAAAATGCCAGCAGCAGAATAGTGTCCGTGAGAGAATGGGGCATTTCAGAAATCACTCATTGCTCTCCTGTAGCTCAGATACGTAAAAGGAAACAAAAGAAGTTGAAAGCTCAAAGGGGAGCAATAATTTAATCAAGTTGCATCATGAGATTATTGTAATGAGACTATAAAGCACCTGGAAGAGCCAGAATATTGCTATCTACCCTGATAATGCTATTTTTATACCATAAGATCAAATACTGAAAAGAAAGTAACAGGCAAATCATGGAAGAATAAAAGTAAGAGCAAGCAACACTCACAAACGGAGAAATACGTTATTTCTTTTAGCTGGCTGTACAATTAAATCAACCCATCCACTGAACCAAACTGAACAGAATAGTAACAGAAAAATTTCTTTTAAGAGGAAAACATCCTAAGGGAATATAAAGTTCTCTATATTTGCTATTTTCTTTAATTTTTGTCTTTTTCTGGTTCATGATGTGACTGAGAAATCTGACTAAAAGTTGACTATCTTTCTAGTACATTTTTACAATCTCTGTACATCTGTGTATTTGAGGGATACTTTTTTATATATAGTACCTGTCTACATTGTACATAAAAATGTCTTAGTTTGTTTTCACTAATGTACTTAAAAATCTTAATCTTTGCCTGGTATAACACAGCAAAATTTCACTGGATATTTCTATATCTATAATGATCTAAATCAGTTACAGACCTGTTACAGCAGAGACTTTCTTTCATTTCAGTACTGGCTGGGGTTTTGCCTGGGATTTTTTTTGTATTTTTCCTTTTTTTCAGTCTCTCCCCTTTGACATGTTTATAACAGAAAACTTTTGCCTAAATGTGCAGAAAGTTTATTACAGGTGGAATATGACTACATTCCTGATTATATCTGTTCTTCTGAAATTCCTACCTGATCTGAATCTATTTATGACAGGTTTTTTCTTCACCGCTCTGTTACTTTTCCTTGTGCTTGCCAGCTGTTTGGTCCAAGAGGATAGATGTATTTTTTCTGCACTATGTTGTTATGCAATCAGTGATGCAGTTTGGCTTAAGTCACTGATGGCTTAAACCACTGATGGCCCTGAAGATCAGGGATCTGGCCTTAAAAGAAATAACTCCGTGTCTGTTGGGATTATAACAGCAAAACACAAGTTCATGGCAGCCTCTTTCACTCTGGGATGCGTTTCTATATGCAATGGAGCCTCTGTTACTGCTGTCTTGGTGGCTTGGCTGGGAGTGAAAGATTAGATGGAGAGCAGTTGCGAAACTGGTGATATTTGACAAATGTAGAAATTTTCGGTACTGGTAAAATAATACTTTCTTCACAGGGTCTGACAGATTCATCTCTCTAAACTGTGGTTGATGCCTTCCATTAACAGCAGACAAAATAGTTACTTTCTTTGGATTTCAGAAGCCTATAGTTGCAGGTGTCTTGGCAGAGCAGGTCATTGCGATACTCCAAAGCTTTCTGACACTCTATTGTTTCTCTTCAGCTTGTTTTGATTTTCTTCTTTTGTTGTCTCTTATGTTCCATTCTCTATTTGCCAGCACATAGGCCATCCTGCTTCTCTTCAGTCATCTCTTATGGGCACCCCTTATAAGTATTTTTCCTATGCCTATTCCCTCCAGTGACTGACTTTTAGCTAAAGAAATAAAAATGGCCAGTTTTCAGTGACTATTTTGAATTTTCTGCTGAGATTTTTTCAGAATTAAGTAACCTTTTTTAATACTAACTAATAATTAATACCCAATTTTTTTTAGATTTCCACAAAATTTGAAATTGCTCCATTAAAAATAGGGAAAATAAGGAAAGAAATTTGACCATTTTAAATCACAGTACTGTCTCTGCTATGCTTTACACGACACTGTGTCAGTAGTATTGCAGTCAGCTTAGTATCCTGCAGCCCTGGTCACTCATTGCCTAGCTGCGGGAGCTGTTCTAGGTCTCCTCCAGCCTGGAGGTTTGCTTCCCATGGAAACATGAATGTGAGAGGCATTAGAGGAGGTGTTATACACTCAGGTCTCATAAAACTGGATTTTGGCATGGTGAGCTCTTTCCCACTGCATCAGTGCAGCATGGGTGTTCCCATGTCTTTAGCTGTAGCCACCAAAAGAGCACCAGCCACTTGATTCCTACCATGAGATGCCTTACAGCTGAGGGAGAAAAGGGCTTTTACCCCATCTCTTTGCTCTTTTCTCTTAGCTTTTTCCTAGACAATCTCTTCCTGTATATTACCAATTATGCAAACACGTAGTTGTGCTTTACAAGACTGTTTCCTCCATGATGCAGGAAAAATCAAATGCCTTCTCCAAAATCAGTTCACAGATATAGCTGACTCTATTGGTATATAAAGTTACATTTGTTATCAAAACTGATGATACAGGAAGGAATCAAGAAAAAAAAAGTGTCTCTGCAAGCAAAAGTAAATTTCCACTTGTAGTTCATAGTGCTATAAAGCTGTTTTCAGTCAGCTTTGAAAGGGCAGAAAAGGATCTGGGGATTGTCTTCTGTTTCTGGGTACCTCCAAGCCTGCTTTAACTTTAAATCTGGTGCTCATGATCATTCTAAAGAGTACCATCTATCATAGTACACATCTATATATTGTGAGGATAAACAGTCTTTGGGGTGTCATTTGTCTTAAAGAGAAGGTTATTTGAAAGGTCACTGAACTAGATAAACTATTTTTTTAATTAACCTGGGCATGGTGAATGCAGAAGATTGTATTTTATGTGCATACTGCTAGAAGCAAAAAGGGAAACCCACAGTGATTAAAAGGCCTTTATTTGTCTTAAATAATTTTCCCAAGGTGGAAAATATTAATTATATGTCAGTCAATAACTCTTAAGTTAATCTACCAGGTCTACAGATAATTAGAGTGGTAAAGAGAAAATAAATGTGTAAATAAACAAAATTTTATAAGTTTACACACTATTTTACAATACAATAAATCAAGCTATGTAGAAACCTTTAGCTAAGTAAATTTATTGCAAAGCCTGAGGCATGCTTTGCTTCTTTTAGCAAATAATTTAGTTCTTTCAATTGTGTAAAATGTTAAATCTAATAAAGGACAGCATAACTTGCATTCCACAGATGAGGAATACAGAATTTAATAAATACTTAAAAGCTTAGGTCAGTCATGATGTTATAGAGACAGTGACTTTTTTTTCTGGCTTTCTTCAGTAGGTGTAATCTTCAATATGCCCATTAACTGAGGAGTGCAAGGGCATATATCTTTTAATTAATTCATGTAAAATTTGTGCAAATGAATTTTGAAGTTAGCCACTCATTGTAGCTATCTGTTTAATATCAGCCCCAGAGATAAATAATTGCAAACACACATCAGCTGGAATGATCTGAATTTTTTGGCCCCACTTGACTGGAAATACTTTCACTGGTGATATGCAGATGTTTAAATATTTCTACTGAGTTGATAGGCATAAGACTGTTCCTTTCAAAAGGATGTTACATCATTTAGGAGCTTCTGTGAAAGTCATTGACTCTAACTTTCTTAAGGGTTTTTGAAAGTTTGTTCTCCTGTTTCTTCTAGAGGTTTTCACGTCTTCAAGAACTAAAATCCCAATGATCAGAATGGGGTTTAGAGGCAAGCAGTCCTGGGTCACAGCTCAGAGTGGGGAAGAGGGAGGTGGCAAAAGGCTAAGTTAGGTAGCAGCATAAATCAGATGTGGGGAAAGAAGAGGACAGGGAGTATGACATTCTCAGCCTCAGGCCAAGGCTACCATGAGACTTTGAATCTCACAAGGCAGCACGAGTTGTTGGCTCGCAAGGAACAGAAGTGTAGGTCCTCAGTGGTGCTCAAGCCGGAGTGAATAGCCCTCTCATTTAATCTGGCCTTTTTCTTAATGTACCTTTTAGAAGGCATAACACCATGGGGTTTTTTCGTTTTATTTTTCACAGAGTTTGAGACATTTTTAGCTGTGGCATCTGTGCTAATCACAGTATCTGTTATCGATACCCTGGAGTGTTTGTGTTATTGACAATACACCTGTTTACACACTTCATTCTCTAGCTCTGCTGACAGAAACCAGCCTGTATGCAGTAATCCACTTCTTCATGCCTCCTTTTTTTAGTTTCTCATGTTACTTTGCTAACATAACTAGCAAAGTACAGCCCCCTGTATGAGATGGTTTTCTGTTGCTTACTTGAATAGAAGTTTAACATAGGTTTCTCTGTGCCTCAAATGACAATCATTGCACAACATGAGTTTCATGTAGATGATACATTAACTCTATATCCCCTACTAAGCATTTTGAATTCTATAGCCAAGGTTCATGATGCTGAGTTTGCATTCATTGCTACCCTTAATATCACTGGAAAACTTTATCTGGCTTCCATAGGAGAAATACCAGACCCTCTAAGTATTTCAGTAATGTGATGTCAATCATATGGAATACCTGATTCTACCTATTTCATTGAATTATGCTATTCAGTCCCTCGGATACTGTGTAAAATGAATAAAAAAGATTACTAATTAGCAGCAGATCAGATCAGACTGTACCCATTGCTCACTCGCTATGGGCACTGACACACCTGCGATAGCAGTTGCAGTGTTATTTCAGAGACGTGACACTTCTTTAGTTGTCTGTAGGTGAAAAGAGCGATAACTTTTGATGGTCTAGACTGAGTGTGGTATTCACCTTTGCTAAAGCTCTACTGATGAAGTGGGGAGGAAATCACAGCTTTGCCTAAGACCTCTTCCAGACTATACCTACGCACTCTGTGAGTAGCTCCTCTACATAACAGTTGTGACAGAAGTAATATTAACACGGACCACTAAAAAAATGTTCCTTTTCCTTTCAAACAGCCATGCACTTCAAAGTATGAGGCAAGCATGCATGGCATTTGATTCATGTGCCCCAATGATATAGATAATGTGAGAAGACTTCAACTTATTTTAGATTTTCCTTAATGTATTCTTTCCTCATTTGAGGGTCAGTGGTCGGTATCCCTGGTGTGTCTTTAAAAATGTCCTTTGCAATTCACTACAATCTGCCTTATTTACCAAGTCTGAGAGATAGTTTATAGCTCCTCCTATTCCCACCACACATACATACAGGTAAAACTACAACCTGCCTTGTGAAACACACCAAACTTCATTTCCTGATTTTGTCCAGCTTAACTACTATTACAAATATCTCTGTTCAGTGATTCACATTAGTTACTAGCACTTGTCAAATCAAGTTAAGTTTTCTTTTTCTCTTTTGGGAATCGACAAAGGAAAAAAACTTTTTAACTAATTGCCTTTGACAGGGTAACAGCAGACCTGTTATGCTGGCCTCAATCGTATTTCACTAGGCTCATGTCATTGGTAATTAAATTTGTCTTAGAGCTTGGATGAATGTCAAACTACCATTGGGAAGAAAAAAAAAGTAAACTAGAACCCTCACAGCTCAGATTGTACAATGGTCTGTTCACTCCCTACCAGAAATATCTGAGTTATGCCCTGATCACCAGTAAAGAATGGAACTTCCCAAAAACATTTCAATTTTTTTTATCCATGGGAGACATTATAGATAAGAATTTTTTGTATTTTTGTAGTCACAGATAGAGAAAAAAACCCACAATTCCCTTGAGAATTTGAGTTCAAATTTTGTAGAAGAATATAAAGTGTACATGAGTTGCCTCAGCCTACAGCCATAAAACAGTCACAGTCCTGGACAATGGGACAATTTGATCCACATAAAGATTTTAAGTGGACCCATTGAACTTCTCCTAGGAAAACTTATTCTTCTTGTTGCCCTAAAAATGGTTTCAAATGCCTTTGATTCAGATTCAATAAAGAATTTAGGCTCCTAATTCCCCCATAAGCCTTGAGTGTCTCAATAAAAACAGAGAGTTAGGAGCCTGGATGCTGGAATGGATCTGGATTTTTATATATATTGCCCTATTCTGAATGTGTCTTTTATCATACTGAACTTGAAGATTTGAAAAGACTTTGAATTTATTACAATTCCAAAGTGCTTGTATAGGTTCTGTATGTTCTGTAAGAGGATCTGAGGAAAAATACAGATTTCTTCTACACCAGCATTTGCTGTTTTGTTGCTGGATTTTTTTATTATATTTAGGAAAGACAGGAGGCTGAAGTGACTGGGTGCATGTACGTGTGCCTCTGTGTGTTTGTGTGTACAAGCATATATATATATATACATGTGTGTGTGTGTGTATGAACAGCAATTGTAGGTGGTTAACAGACACAACTCTCACAATCTCTCCCACAGCTGCCAGAGACTTTCCTTGTAAAATACTCCCCGTTGAAAGGAACAAAGACTCTTTAGGCTACATGGCTGCTTTTACCCAACACAAATCCCTGATTTTTATTTTTATTTTTTCTTTCTGACATCATGGTTGAGAAGATGACGATGTAAATGGAATCTCAGTTCCACCCTTAGTTTCCTTCAGTGTATTACTAGAAACTAAATTTCATTTTAGGCAAAAAAATAGTGACCCCTTTTTTTCCTGGGTTGTCTGAACTCCTTGATGTTATAAACCCTCCTATGGCTAAAAATCATAAGGCATCACATCGCTTGGACAGAAGTAGCTCATAGATGACATGTGGTAACTCTTCAGGCATCCCATGTCTCCACTGCCATACACAAAGGGGCAGGTTTCGGAGCTGAACCCCTGCGACACAGACACAGCAGCCCATGTAAAATCATTTTATTTTGCAAGCATGGATTCAAATTGACCTGGAGAACCTGTTACATGATGTACATACAGCATAGGAGAGTTGAACGGGTGATTGTCCTGGTTTGAGCAACACAGGACTAATTTCTCTTCTAATGCTTGGGAAAACTGCACTTTTAGAAGACTCATGTCTGAATATGTGAAAATATTTACTTTATAGCCAGCTATGGTGTGTGGGTTTCAAGGTCTCAGTGTTTTTGAGCTAGCCAGGTGCAGGGATGAGGAGGAGCAAGAGCCAGGCACTTGACCCAAGCTGTCCAACAGGATTATTTCATACCATGAATGTCACATTCAATATAAATTAGAAAGTTTGCTGCAAAGTTCTCTCTCCCTTGATGGCTGCGATCCTGAGAACTTCTTGCTCTGGTGCCGGACCCCTGAGTCCTTCCCTTGAAGCTGTAGCGCTCGCAGTGTCCAACATTTGCCGTCCACTGCTGGGAGTGCACAGCTTCCTACTGATAGAGTTGGCTGAGTATAATCCTTGTATATTCTATATTGGTACTGGGATCAATATTGCTTCTTTAGTGTTATCAGTGTTGATTATCTAGTCTTATTCTATTAAATCTGTTTATATTTCAGCCTTTGGGTTTCCTTGTTCTTTTCCCGATTCCCCTTCCTGGGTGGGGAGGGGTCATTGGGTGATAGAATAATTGTCTAAACTGCAATAAATTGTTGTGGGTTTCTCAAACCATAACAGTGATAAGCTGCTGCTGTATGACCACTTCTGCCCTATGCAATAGACTGGACTAGTCACAAAAAGTGTTTTAAAGCAGGTGTCAAAGTAACTTTTATTAAAAGGAAGGTAAATGTTGGAGACATTTTAAGAAAATAAAATCAACTACCTATTTCTCAACAGCTTTTTGTTGTGTTTTTTTTTTTAAACAACTGTTTCTTTTAAAGTTTTGGAATAGTTCATATTTTAGATATTACTTTCCAAGCAGCAGTAGCTTTCATTTCATAACTCTTAACATTGTCAAGAAAAAGAAAAAATCCTAAGCATTCAGTATGATTCAATCCTTCTGTGTATCTACATTATTACATTCATGGAAACAGAAGTATCCAATTTTTTTCTGTTCCTGAGCACACATACCTAATTGGCTAATAAGGTAGATTTGAGTTCCTTTGGGAGATTTCGATAGGAAAAAAAGAATACCCCTTCAATGCACACAGAAACTAAATTGGAAGCAATCTATAGCTGAATATTTGAATTGTTTCCAAGTCTTTTACTCTTGGCATAGAACTTTTTCAATTTGAATTCTGCTTATGTCCAATATGATTCCTCTGGATACAGCTATATGGCCATTTGAACTATATTTCAGAGCAAGTTTAACCCTGAAATCGTTAACTATCCTGAAAGTTAATGGCCTGCATTATTTTTATCCGGACTTATGGCTTGAAACTCTTAGAGATCCTATGATCAGAAGACAACCATCCTCCTTGATGAGCTTGTGGGCAGGTGTACTTGCTCTGGCTGGAGTGTTGTTAATTTTCTTCATAGGAGCCCATATGGATTGGATTTGTGACTAAAACAGTGTTGATTACACACCAGTGTCTTGGCGGTTTATGAGCAGTGCTTGCACGGCATCGAGCTTTTCTTTTTTTGTGTGGGTTTTTTTTTTTTGCCCCCACTCAGCCTGTATAGCAGTAGGCTGGGGGTACACAAGAGGTTATCTTGCTGTACAACCAGGACAGCTGACCCAAACTGACCGAAGAGATTCTTCATACCAAATGACACTGTGCTCAGCAATAAAATATTGGAGAAAAGAAGGAGGAAAGGGCGACATTCACAGTTACAGCATTTGTTTTCCCAAGTAAGCATTGTGCGTGCTGAGGCCCTGCTTTTCAGGGATGTGGCTGGGCATCTGCCTGCCAATGGGAAATAGTAAATATGTTCCTTATTTTGCTTCCCTTGCACACACAGCTTTATTTCACTTATTAAACTGTCTTTATCTCAATCTATCCTGATTTTTCTCTTCTGATTCCCTCTCCCATCTTGCTGGGGGTGGGGGGGTAGTGAGAAAGCGCCTGTGGGGGTGCCTAGCTGCTGGCTTGGTCAACCCACCACAGCAAGTTAAATGAAGTAACAGCAAGCCATACAGAAAGTCAGGAATAAATTCACACCTGAGAGTAGCTTCATAAACTGCAACTCAGCTTTAGTGGCACATCGGAATCCCTTTTAAGGCAAAGTTAAAAAGGCACAACACAGACCCCTGTGTTGTGTGTTACTGGGAGAGAAATGCTGGGGACCAGCACCGTGATGTTCAGCCACCAGTGGTTTAATCTCATCTGGCTGACTTTCCTTGGAGAGGAGGGCGAGCACTCATGTAGCCAGGCCCTGAGCAACCTACACATTTCCTCCAAGATATAAGTTTTTCTCTCTTCTCTGAAATGCATGACTTTCTCTAAATGTCGACACAACGCTGGTAGGATTTTAGGCTTGTCGGACCAAAACCTTAGGTGAGGATCCAGGACTAGCAATGCAGATATCATTCTTGTTATGCTGGTAAACTTAGTGCTGAGAGGAAAAAAGAAAAAAAAAAACTTCACAGGAGCAACAGAACAAATAATCAGCATGTGTAATGCTTCAAAGTCAGCCACGCTGGAAGGAGCAGTGCTACAATAAACACTTTGTCTTTCTTGGGTACATAAGACTAAACTTACTCTCCCTAGTTAAATGATGGGGTTTCAATAAACCACAAACCACACAAGCATCATGTGCACAGGATTTTTCAGGCATCCAGTGCAAATCAGAACAATCCCTGTTCACTAGTCAATGCAGGACCTGACAGACAGACAGACAGACAGACCTTAAACTCTGTTCCTCTCATGTAACACTTTTCCCTCACTCAGGTAGGCAAGCCCCTACCTCTCACCCTTGTCATCAGTTTTTAAACGGGAGCAAAAGCAACACTTACTGTTAAGTGCAAACAGCTGAAATGAAGGCACAAAGTTTCAAATGCTAAAACAAATGTCCTCTTCTGTTGCAGGAAGACTAGGTGTTCAACGGCAGAGTGACTGACTGAGCCAAGGGAATTATATTTGAACTTAACAATTTAATTATAACTTTCCTGATTTTTTCCTCCCCTGCAGATATGCACTAGAAGAGTGCAGGAACCAAATTGTCAAACAGGACTGGAGGTAATTAATATCACAAGTGAAGAATGTAGCCAGAAATATCATACTTTCTTATGGTGGCTTCCTTACAGATAGCAACTACAACACTGCACAAATGATGTTCCTGAAAATGTTCCTGCAACTGCCCTTTGAGGAGCAATACAGAAATGTTATGTGAACCTTGTAGGCTATTTCTTTCCCCTTTTTTCTTCTCAAAATTTCTGAGAAGTTGTGTTCTAGCTGTTATATTTTCTGTAATGAAGAAATGATGGGAAATGGTTTCTTGCTGGGAGGTCATCCTTGAGTGGATGTAATGAAGAACAATGTGTTCACTTTCAGTAGTCCCAGAGGATGGTCTGGCTGTTGCTTGAAATTGGGAGATCTAAATTTTACATCCTTCTTTGCCGCTGCTGCCTTCTATGATGCTGGACAAAATGTCTTTCTTTTGCTCTCATTTTTCTATCAAGATGGGGATAGGCTTGCTGTCACACCACGCAAGATCAGGTGCTGCTTTATGGCTATACAGGTAAGGAAGGAAAATACTTATTCCTTTCCCAAAACAAATTCCTCAGGTTATTCCAAGAGTAGGCTGTACCGAGGTGTTAAGAAGGAGAGACAAGTGAGACTTCTGCAGGGGAAAAGGGCAGAGAGAAGCCTCACATAGCAGTAACCAGCACAGCAGCTGTCGCTGGCTCCTGTTTGAGCAAGGTCCTTGCCTGCTCAGCGAACGAGAAGCAGGTGGTTTTAGTCATACAGCCACTGCTGGGCAGGAGGCTGGAATTTGAACTTGATGTCCACCTTTGCTGGAGTGGACATTTTCACTTAAAGCATAATTTTCTAAATTTCTGAGGAGTATGTTTGCTGTGGCTCTTTGTAAAAGGATTATTTGACTACAGACAAATTGAGAATTAGTGAGGAGTGACAGTTCAGTGATGACTTATTCTAACGCATCTAGTCATACAAAGCCAGAGTCATGATTACGGCCATATCTAGCTAAATAGAGACAATGCTATAGAAGAGTCGGTCTCTTCCATCAGATCTGCAACCAGCTGCTGACTTCCAGGTGCTAACCCTGCAGAACAAGTGCAGCTGAAGAGCAAAACTTGTAGTCAAATGCACCGGGCTTCCCTCTGTTGTGTTTCAAGATGGACAGAGGACCAGCCACAAAGGGGCAGGGTAGAGTAAGTTGCACCTTTTCAAGGAGTGCCACAAGTCAAAGGGGCCGTGACTCAGATCGCAGTGTCTGTCTGGCTTGCAGTGATCCAGCTAGTGCGTCTCTGAAGTGTCTAGGCAGCACGTTACATCCGCACACCACATATGTGCGGATACACTGCGGCACCAGGGAGTCCTCAGTTGCCCGGTACCCTTTTATTCAGAAGCATCCCTGACTATGAAACACATAAGGAAGGAAAAATTCTCTAAGTTAGCATAGGGTCTGTTTTTGTACTTTACAAACGCTCTGGTGGGTGACTACAGAATAAAGCAGGCTGCAGATGGTAAGTCTCAGACTTCACCTCATTCAGTACAACCTCCCAAAGGCTTCCTGAACACCTCTGTTGTTCACTTGGGATGTAAATGGGGCTCCAGGTAGAGGGCAAAGTAAATTTGGGGCTAGTGAAGCACACAATCCTCACACGGAAGTGGAAAAAACTGATTAAACCTCTGCAGTTTCTCTGCTGAACTTTGCATAAGGAGAGAAGGTGACCAAATCCCTCACACTTGTTTTCTACTGGAAGTGAAAAACATATTGTTATTCTATTCCAGCACAGCTTCTTGAAAGCTAGCATGCCACACCTTAGGGCTGTTGTTTGGAAGTGAGTCTTGCTAAAGAAAGGCTCTATTCTCTCCTTTTTCCTGTAAAAATATAAATTGATTCTGCTTGAAAATCATTGATACTCTGCATCAAAGGATTTACCCCAGCTGCCTCAAATCCAACTCCAGCGAGAAGCCTATGCTAAAAAAAACGGAGCTGGAGTCTGTTTAAGGCTTTTCAGCTGTGTAAGCAAAACCGAATCCTGTTGCCTCAAAGGTACAGACCAAATAACTTGCCAGGGCAGGCAGTCAACATGGCACCTTCTCTTCCCTCCCTCCACCACCCCCATGTTCCCCAGTCCAGGTAGAGTTCTCAAGAGCCCAAGCCAGCTGGGGTGAGCAGGGGTGCCTTCCCTTGGCTGCCTTGCCAGGCTGGGGCTTGGGCCGGGGCAGCAAAGCGCTGCCCTGTGCGGTGGGGCTGCAGCCAGGACTGGTGCTCAAGTACCTCCTGCCCAGCCGCAGGAGGGAGGTGCGGGATGGGGCCATGGGTGCATCCTGCATCCCTGCCCCGCCTGAGAGCCCGACCTGAGGGAGCACGAGCTGTGCACTAGTAGCAGTAAAACAGGTAGCAAAGGCTGCATTCATCCCAGCTAACGAGCATTATATAGAGGCTCCATCCAGACATACTATTTGCACTGTCTTTAAAATAACCAGTGCTGTGGCCTGCGCCTCAATTGTCCATATGAGACCTTTTCTCCAGGAAAACAGCTGCCCTTTAGGACTTCTGTATCTTGGAAATTATGCAAAACGAGCTTAGCAATAAAAGTTCAGTTGTGTCTCCTTGAGAATACGACATGCAATTCCTACTCACCAGGAAAATAGATGTATTTCCCCTGGGAGACGTTAGGCAAAAAGGAAAAGACTGTATTTTTAACATCATGAATATATTTTTGATTTTCAAAAAATTTAAAAATTACAAGTATATTGAAAATTACCTAGAAAACAATATATTTTTCTGTTTTCCATGTTACTAGTTAAACTTTCTGTGCTTGTGCTTGTATATGAATGTATATGTGTGTGTGTTCTTGTATATAAATAACACATATAGCAAAACCACCCTTCGCGCTAAAATTCCAGTTTAATAAAAATACTGGTAAAGTGTCATAAAAATGAAAGACCCTGAACTACATTAAATTCTTGATTATTTTTTAATAATCTGAGTGTTTTATTTGAAGAGTTTCCAACTTAAGATATATTTTGCTGTGTATAATCATAAGAATGAGAGTGTATTTTTTATTATATTCTGCTTTCAAAAATGTAGTCTTTTCTATTTTCTAATTACATGAATATGAAAAGGGAAGAAGGAAATAACTTCCAGTTATATAAAACAACTTTTTTTTTAATTGACAGTGGAAGAGAAATTCATTCATGATGCTATAAAATATATGTGAAACAATTATATCATCAGGACTTCTTTTTGTGTGTAACTTATGTGCTATGGAAATGGAGCAATTATGATATCATGACTTTTTGTTGTTAATTATAAAATTAGTCTGCTGTTTGAGTAATTATAAAAAGATTCTCCTTTATTAGATCTTTCTATAATAAGTATTAGAAGCAATTATAAGTAACAGAAAAGGAAAAAATAGCCTATTTGCAAAATAAAAAAGGCAATAATGTTGCTTTGCTATTATAACAGCCTGAGTTACACACCATATGAGATGCAGAAGACGCTCCTTATGAAATGGTTTCAAATTCACACTGTATTTTAAAAGCACAGAAAAAAAATCACTTTATGCTTTAATTATAGAAAGGCTCAATGGTTTCAATTACACATAGGGTTCAGTTAGATAATCAGCACAAAACTAGAAAGGAAATGATCTTTTGCTAATTATTCAGACCAAAGGCTAATATCCCCATTAACAGCAGACAAGGCACTAATTCAGAACAGCTTCAAACACGATGCTGGTGCCTGAGCTTTCTGAGACAGGACAATATAACTGTAAAATAGTTACATGGGATGATGTGACGATTTGAAAGAAAGCAATGGATCTGGCAATCCCAGGCCCTGCAATTTGGGTCTGAGTCTGAGCACGAGGAAAGTGAGACCCAGATACATTCATGAACCTTCGTGGTTCCTTGCACATCTGGTATTGACCTGTAAGAGTTGGGCTCTGGGCTCCTGGTATTTGCTCTCCGAGCAAGAAAAAGCCACAGGTATGAGCTAACCCCTAGGTTCATAATGTGTTCTTGGTCAATGTTTCTAGATGATTAAACCAGAAAGAAACATTGAGGCCACCTCTTAGTGATGATTTCCTAAGTCTCTCGCTCCTTATGTCAACACAGCCTCAGTATTTTAAGCTCTGCTTACTTTAGCATCATTTACAAATATAATCCAGACCAAGTCCCGATTTATGGAGAGACGCAACACTACTAAAATTAGGACAATATTTGCTTTGCTGCATTGCTCCTTCATCATTTAATGGGGAAAAAAATCAGTATATTACACCTCATTTGCATGAAGTTTTGTGTTAGTAGAACAGTTGATCTCTGAATAAAACAAGGAGTGTATACTCGATTTAAGCTGAATAGCTCTCACATTCGTCATTTTTCTTGTATTGTGTCATTAAAGAATATTTACAGATGTTCAGCCAAGAGTACATAACCTGCTAATGATAGTTTCTATTTTAAGGTCCAATTTTGTAAACACTTCCAACTGGACATCCTACTTGCTAATGGGACCATTGTAAATTGATGTTTTATGGTAGTAAGAGCCATGACCACTGTTTACATGTTTGCAATTTAAGTCCTCAAATTGAAATAATAAGTCATTAGTTGCAACTGTGCATTTTTTTGATTAAGGTTTTGCTATATTTCTACACGAAAACAAGAAATTAAACTTTTATATCTACCTAAGGAAAATATTTCACTTATAAAATAAGCCAATCTAGAGCAGTTTTTCCATATCAAAATACGAAAACTTTGTGAGTGCCACATTCAACAAACTTAGCTGTTTAAACAGCTGTGTTAAATAAGAATCAGTTCCAGCTTACTGAGACTTTGCTCTCATGTTTCTTTATCTTTAGGAGAAAATCACATCAGTTTTCATCGTATCTCATTTAATCCACCATTTAAAAAATATATTTTATTTTTGTGTATTGAAAGAGCTCTATGAAAGCATTGCATGGCATTACTCTTCTCCTTTGTCCTTATCTTGAAGTGGAATGCATTTATATCACTCCCAGCCCATATAGCCCACGGGGCAGGTCCTCAGGAGTGAGGCAGAAGCTCAGCGCAGGTGTGGAACATGGCTTAGTTTAGCCTCTGTGCTCTCTGGCTGCTGCGTTGCAGTTTGATCCTTAAAAGCACAAAAGCTCCTCTGACCTAAATGATCTGTCCTTTTGCAAGACATAATAAGGCAACTATAGTTCATTCCCCTGGAGTCGAGGTCCCCGTCTGGTCTACTTCAGAGGTTCTTGGAAGATTAGGAGACTGAAAGGTCAAGGCTATCTCCATTCCAAGGGATATTTCTGTAAACTCACTGAAAAATGAGGAAACTCATTGAAAAATGTGGGTTTGGCAGCCAAAAAAGGGATCCTGACTTCAGATCAACCTGACTGAATTGTTTTCAGCTGGAGAAGGTTTCAGATAATAAGTGTGCCAGTGCTTTAGAGCTCTCAGGAAAGACGTAGCACCTGGAGACTCCTGTCCTCTGCTGGGGGACTCAAAACCATCTGACCTCGAAGGAGACTACTTGAACACCAGGCCTATGGGCAGGGCTGTGCTGCCAAGCCAATTCACCCTGTGATGCTGTTGCACTGTATCTTCGTAACTAAACATCCAGTGGCACAGGAACCCAAACCCGTACACTGTGCTTCAGGAAGTTCCAGCCTCCAAGTCAAAAGGTGATTTTGACCCTCTGGCTCACTGAATTGGAGGATACAGACCAAGAAGGTGGGATAGTTATACTTAGAAGGAATTAGAGTACCCAGGACTCTAGAGGAAGTTTCACATTTCAGACAAATGGTGGAAAGCCTAAGTTGGATACCTACTTTGAATCAGACAGAAAGCAAACCTGAACTTAAACCTCAGAGAAGGAAAAAAAAAAAAAAAAAAACTCAGAAGAAAAAAACCCACCATTTTTAGATGCCTGAGATGGTCCAAAGTGAGATGCTCAGTCCTTTCAGTTGATTTTTTTTTTGGGGGGGAAAGATTTTCTGACACTGAGCAAAATAGTGAGAGTGATTCTCTCATCTAATAGTTCAGACATTCCCTTGCAGGAGGCAGGGTTGGCTTTTCTGCATTCTGCATAAACACATGCAGAACTAAAGCCCCGTTCTTGTACAGCCCGAGTGAATTATCTGACACTGTACTACTGTGTGTAAAGATCATTTCCCTAAAAACTTTTTGAAAATTACGTTTGCTTTTCTTGCAAGTACCAAAACTTTTCCTGCAGGATGAACAAAAGTTTTATGCTGAACAGAGGGAAATCGTTGGTTTTTTTTTTTCAAGTGAGAAACAGTAGAAATATTAATTCTATATTCATCTTAAAAAAACTTGTCTTCAAACTGCTGATCTGTCTTACATATCCTTAGCTAGAACTCAGCAGAAGTCTTACATCCACATGGGATTTGCATATCTTTTGGTTCCAGATGAAGATGTATGCCTATTTTTTCTGCGGAGCCTGCTATTATTTCTGCCATCTGGTTTTACAAAGGAGCTTAACTGTTGTTGGCCGCCTTTTCACATTTATTGGTAAAACAGGATTGCTATTGCACCTACTGGTTTAAGTGATTCTCATACTGTAGCGGCGCTGTATCAAAGATATTAGGATTGGTTAGAACTATATGAATCTTTGTGGGCTTGGTCCAAATGCAATAGGGTTTTTGTGTGCAGATCTGTCAACACATATTTAAGATGTTTGTATCTTCTAAGAGACAAAATACAGTTTAAAGTGTAATTCCTCTTTGAAATGAAACCCTTTATTAAAAACCACCATAGGATTCAGTGTTTACTTTCTCTTAGTGATTCCATGGCACATATGTTCTCTTTATAAGCAATAAGATTTTCTTTTCTTAGCTGCCACCAATAGACTCAGTGTGTGCTCTGGGCTCTTTTCTTTTCTTGCATCACTAACAACAAAGGGTCTCCAAACAAATTAGGCCACTGCTACATCTGAATAAACCCATGGTATTCAAATTATGCTCTTAGTGAAAGCCACTCAGTCTCATTGCTGTTAATGGTTTTGAACAAGATTTCAAGAGAAAATTTTACAAAAGCAAACAAACAAACAGAAACAGCAAGCTGTTGATGACCAAGATCTCCACGCTTTCCCATTGTCCATTGCCACGGTATTTAAGTCCAGCCCAGAATCTTAACCGCAGAGTTCCAGCAATACTAATGTGCAGTCACAGTCCCAAACAAGACTCAAAGTGGTTTGGTTTTCACTCTTGCCTTTTTCAATATTGCGTTTTTATTTCAGGGAAATAGTGTTACCATGGAACACAAGGCAAATCTGGATAAGCACTTTGGGCTGAGAGCTCTTTAGCTACCAAAGGACTTCACTGTCTGTGCCCTTCCAGCTTCCTAGAGAAATGTCCTGATATGTTGGGACTGGAAAAAAAAGAGAGGAAAGTAAAGTGATTAGAAATACCACATCAGGTGATCCATAGCCAAAGGGTGTTCACATTGTTTACTCTTTTTTTTTAATTACAGGAACAGACATATATGTATTTTTATGTATATATCTTTATATATGTATAATATTTACAGGTAGAGTTTTTCTAGGCTTCCATGATAAAATCATTATCTTTTGTCAAAGTGTGTCACAAATTCTTGTGGCTTTGTTACATGTAGACTGGATACCTTCCATACGCACTGTGTTCGGAATAAAACTCATCCCTGTTAAAACAAGCAGTAGGAATAAATTCCTCTCATGTTGCGGAAATACTATGCAAAACTTGTGTAATAACTAAACCTCTTATCACTTAGTGAAATTTAACCAAATCAGTAATTCATTTTTATAGGTCTAAGTCTTAGGGCATGAACGCACAATTGAATATAACTGAGTTTTAGCAGCTAGCATTTGATCATATTTCCGCAGCCTCGCAGACATGCTGCTGTTTATCACAAAATGCTAATGGCCCCACTACCCCAACCACAGAAGAGACTTGAATATCAGCACAAGCTAAATGAAATTCAGTTGGTCAGCATCTGTTTTCAATGTACTTGATCAGATGCATAACTAGTCTGAATTCAAACAATCACTCTCTTTCTTCTTCAGGGAGTAAAGAGTCAGCAAACCTTGAAAAATATTTAAATTACAAAGTATTAGTGGTTAATTGTACTAAGGATTCTACATAGTATATTATCTCTAGCTCTTCTTTTATTTGTATTTTTTAATTCTGATAGCATCTTTATTTGTCCTCCAAATAACCTTCAGTGAAATAATAATAAATTCCCTGCGAGATCCTCAGCCATTTTGGTTTTGTTGCTGAAGAGGAATAGGTGCAGCATTGGCAGTTACATCTGAATCTGTATCTCTGTATCAAATGTGAGTTTGGGAACATTCCCCACAGGTCTGAGTTGAAACACAATTCTACTTTTTTCTACATGTAGTCTTTATATCACTAAATTAATAGGTGGTTCGTCTGTGCAACCGTGCGAAGGAAGTATTTTCAGAGGTATGCAAGGCAACAATCTAGGTCAAATTTGCCTCTTGCATGTGTTTACATGAATCCTATTTGCTAATGGAATTGCAAGAAAACCACAAGCGCACATTGCATTTGGGTTTATGGGTTCACAGCATGTTCACAAAGATGGAGTAAACCACCTGTGATAACATATTTGAAAAGTTTCTCCAGTACGAAATATCTTTCTGTGATTACCAACGGGTCAGGATTTTTAAGTATCTTTGTAGACAGCAGATTTGCTTTCCACACATCCTCTAATTATAGTCTGTGAACTGCAACTAAAAAGGGGGCAAGGTTGAGACTAAGTGAATGGGACAAGCTGAGATGAAGACAAAGCCACATTTTAAAGACCGATCCCTCCCTCCTGAGATCTGCAGCTATGTGTCTGCTGCTCTCCACGTGGCCTTTCCTGATATTTACAGTATTTTACAGTTTTGAAGAGGGCTAAGTCCAGCTTTAAGATAGTCCAGCTCCGGTTTTAAAGGTAGGATAAAGAGCAGAAGATGTTATTGACAAGAAATTATGGTATTTCTATGGAAAACTAATTGATGGTTGCAGAGAAGGCAGAACACACACACATTTTGGTACCCAGACTATTCACCTATGCCCAAGCGGAAACAGGCTGTGCCAGTGCAGGTTATTGCTGGTGCCATATCAGGTCTGCTGTCAAGTCACTGCCCAGTCCTCATCTTCCAGCTAGAAATAAAGGAGCAGCCTATCTCTGCTCTCACACTGGGCGCATAGCTCGTGCAGCCCGTATGAAGGGGAAAAGGGGTGTGTAATACCATGCAGCACAAGGGATTCTTCATTTGAACAGCTGTCTGCATCAGTCCTGGTGATTCCAGATCGTATGCTCTTGGGTTTTAATCCACATTCCCCATTTATGTTCTTTTCTCCTCGTTGAATGAGGAGATTATTCTTGATATGTGAGGTGTCAGTTCTGACATCAGAGCATGCTCAGAGACAGGAAAGCTTTATACAGTCCATGGTTGGGTCTAGAAAGAGAGGGTGGATGTTTGTTCACGTAAGATTTTGTAATCAGCAAATGCAGTCACTCAGAACTAATTGCTTGTTCATAACGATGGTGTATAAAATGGAAAGACTGCAGCTTTACACAAGCTTTAGTGAAATTTGCCCTCAGATGGTATTTATTTAAAAAGTCTACTCAGGGTAAATGCTAAAAGTTCATGTTTACATAGGAGACACGTGGAGACTGCATTTTCCATTGGCAACCTATGCACTTAATCCTCATTCACAGAATACAAAGAATAGCAAGTGGTGAATGTAATAGTTGGGATGAAGGAGTAAAGTAAGGGTGCTGTTTTGCATGGAAAATATACACAGGTTTTAAAGTTTTCAGCAGGTGATGTTTCCGTCATGTAGTCAGAACCTGCACATATTCTATATTATGTAAACTTATCTCCTTCCTGGAGTTTGCCTTTTAATGCTGATATAAACAACTTCAAAGTAACATAAACCAGAGCATAACATTTCTCCTGTGCATGGCTATTCTTCCAGTTTTCCCTTGCAAGACCATACTTTTTTTCCTCGCACGGCCAGGTTATGTCAAGCTCTTTGCTACTGCTGGTTTTGAGGTAACAGGAACTGATTTCAAAGCAAGTCAGACAAAATGGCTCTGCATCTCTCCGCAGGGGACTACCATTTGACATTCCTGTCAGACAGCTAGCAAAGAGCTCAAGGCTGAAAACTGGCAAGGGGTGATGAATGGAAAACACTCAAAAGAGCGGTGTATATTAGAAAGATAAAGGCTTTTTTCAAAAACACAGACCCACATCATTTATAAAAGAACTCTGAATGAAGCTGCTTTCTGCTTTGCCTTGCGTGTAAGCATTGCCATGTGGGACATTTCCCATTCCTCTGGCAGTCTGAAATGCTGAGGTGTTACATCCCCTTGCTTCCAGCACTGGGCTGCCTCCTGCTTCAGAAAAGGCTGACGGATGGATGCTGCCGCAGCTGCCAGCTGGGCTTGGTGGCCAGTGGAACGTGAAGGTGAGGTCCAGGTCTGCAAGGAGGAGCAAGGCTGCATGCAGCCTCCCTCATCTCGGGAAGGAAGTCAGCTAGAGTCAAGGTGATATGAATTAGCACTACTGTTTTCTGTCCTCAGCTCCACGTGCCTTTTTACAAACATTTCACCAACCAGCCATTATGCTGAGGAAAATCCATAACCGTTCACTGAGCTTTTGTCCTATTGTTCCTTAACTCAAAATTGTCTGTACGTAGCGATCGCCAGCGCTCACAGAATGATGGCAAACTGCTGAAGGCTCTCAAGCTTAGCTGGAAAAGCAGCCACAGTCATTTATTTTCCCTCTCAAAATGGTGCAGTCAAATATATACTGTGTTTAAGAAAAGCAATTTATTTTGAGCTTGAATACAGCCTGCCTTACTCTCTAGGACTCCAGGCATGCCACAAATGCTTCTGCTGTTACCTGACATGAAGATTATTCTCGTGACGTTGCCTGACATAGGCAGAGCAGCAAGGTGCCAGCCACAGTTGTACCAAGATCCCCTGCACAAGGGACACCTTTTAGCACCAGCAATGTCACCAGGCTGATCTTAAATAGCATGTCTTTTCTACAATTCTGAATAAAGTGGTTCTGTAAAAACATCGATGTCTTCAAGTGTATTTAAAATCATGTGTTTGTGTTCTGCTGGAGCATAATGTGCTTCTCTATGGTGTGGAAAGCCTCTTCTTGATAAGCATTACAAAAAACTTTGATTTTTTTTTTTTTTGCATCATTCCACCAAAATAATTTCACAATTAGCTAGAGAAAAGAGAAGCACATCTGAAGCCAGGTTTTTCCACGTTTTTTCATATACAATGAACATATTGCTTTTATTACTCAGCACTACTGGAAAACAAACCAATTTATGACACAACATGGCAGTTACCGTGTTTCAGTTTTTTGCTGGTTCATGCATTAGTTATCTCCATCAACTTTTATTTTATTAATTATTAAACATATATTAATTTATTTATTAATTATAAAACAATCAGGCATTTCTAGATGCAATTTACGGTTTTCTAACTGTGCATAGAATTCTAGCTTGAAGACTAATTATTTCAGCAGCCTTGTATTTAACACTAGTAGCTAAGATCAGACAAAATGCAAAGGTGACAAGCCATGGATTTACATGTCAGACTTTTAAAAGCCTCTCTCCCTTATTTACATAGGTGTTTATAAGATACATAACAGCTGTGCACCTTATACTTACTCAAGCCTTTCATCTTCTCAGTTAAACTGTTGATCTGTCTAAAAAAGTTTTGAAAATTGTCTTTCCTTTCTCTTTTCTTTCTTTAAAGGATTAAGACTTCTTTGGCTGGAGGGATAGTTCTGCTCATAAGACAGAGAGAAGAACAGCTCAAATTAGGTGGTTTTTTAGACATGCACAAATGCCTAGTAAAAAGTTGGTATATGCATTTTCTCAGTTCAGTGGGAATAAATGTTAGTGTTACCACTAAAATATTGTTATAGATGAAGATAACATTTAGAACTCATGATGTTATATTTCTAAAGCAATTTGCAAACATGACATTAATTACTAGTTAACTGATTTCATTGCAAACTATAATCATTAACTCATTAGTTTTCAAAACAGCCATGTGACATATAGAAAACAAGGAAATCACCTTAACAGAAAATATAGTCGTCTTAAAATTCTTTGTGAACAGTTTTCTTTAAAGTCTGAACTGTATTTATGCAGTACTTTGTCACCTGCTTCAATAACAACTACCCAATAAATTATCTTTAATGCAACAACTCTTCCCACAGAATAATCCTTTCTCTTCTGTCTTTTTCTGTTTTCTTTATCTTAAAATTGAGTGGATGGCATTTGTAACATCTTTGGTTGCAATAGTGATGGAACTTTCTTGATGTTTTAGGATTGCTTTCAGACCATTGCAAGTATTTCTGAAGAGGGGACTGTAGCGAATAACTGAACATAATCTTCATAGTGCTTTTTACTATAGTAAATCAGTACAATTATTGCATACTCAATATGGCATTTCTTTACCCTGAAAAAGTCTTCTGATATCAAATGTAATACCCACCACAGTAGGCTTTAAATAAGCGCATAGACTCATGTATTACATGCACTGACTGGAACTGTCACTTGGTATAAAGTGTAATGCTATCACAATCGGGCCAGGGTAGTGTTACGTTTCATTTCATTGGCAAACCTAGATTATCATCTGTGTAATGATTTCCTTACAGGTCATCTGTGATATGCTGGGCAAATAATAGTGGTAAAGTAATGGTTACCAGGTTACACACGTGCCCTTTTGCAGGCCATAATACCCAGTAACCTGTTAAAGGCTATAAATAGTGATTCTTCTGTTATTGTTGTCTAAGTGACCCAAAAATGTTTATGCCTGAAAAAAGCACCTTTTTCAGCTATGCTGAAGAACATTAGCTTCTCTTTTTATTTTTCAAGTTCCTATTGTTGTAGAAGGAAAAAAAAGGGAACGGAGGAAATTACCTTCCTCACACGTTGTGAATTTGTGATTGATGTTCTGTTCACAAAGGTTTGGAGGATTGACCCAAAGGTGCATTGCCAATGGGAACTTGACAGTGCTTCTGCAGCGCAACAGCAGAGTCAAGAACCAAGGACAGGACACTCCCATCCACTGGTAAGAGAGAAGAGATTTCCAGACATCGGTCTTAGGCAAAGTTGGTTTTTTCTGCAGGTACATCTGTTTCTTCAGGACAAGCATAATGCATTTGTCATGACAGAGACAGCGGCAGCCAGGAACAGAGCTTGTTGGAGGTGTAATTTCAGCAGCTCCTTCTATTGGAATGACTGAAGCACCACCACTACAGCCAGGGAGTAATCAAATGGCTGGAGAGGGAGGCTGGAGCATGCAGAGAGAATACAGATGATACCAGTACTGTCCAAGTACTGGTGTCATTGGCACTTACCATTCTGCCTCCCCTTAGAGAGTAAGAGGGGCACAGTGCTGAGTAGCACTGTGTCCTGCAAGCCACCGTCCTCCCAAACCATCCTGTGCCTTAGCACACCTCAGCCCTGAATGTCCCTATGCCAATTCTTTTTTTACTACCACAGCAGGCAAAAACCCCTCTTTTTGCTAGGAAATCTCTCTGTACGCTGGCTCTGCACCCTGGGCAGGGTCTTACTGTGGCTTTGGGGAAACAAACTCCAAGGTTACTGCTTGTTGTTGGAAAGGACAGCTCTGGTCTGCACCCTACCAAAATGATTGCTTGGCAGCAGTAGAAAGTTATCTCATCAGGCATGGGCCAGACAGGTATATCTGAATTTGGAGAAAAGGTCAAGTTATATTTTAAAAACTCAAGCAAGTTAGCCCCAGCTCTCTGCTTCCAAATTACAGTGAGGATACAGCCTTCCCAGCTTACTTGGCTGACAAACTTGAAACAAACCAAAGGGCTGTATAGCTGGAGTCACTGTTAAGAATATTACAGCGATATACCTCAGTAACGGAACGATGCCAGAATTTAAATAATTTAAATGTATCATTTTAATTCTATACTGAGTGTCTGACAATACTTATTCCATGATTATAATGCTGAATTATAGATATAAGCATTTGAAATTTAGCATTTTTGTAAATTATGCTTGGAAACCTCTTGGAAATCAGCTATAAAAACTGGAATGCAATCATAAGGCACTGATTAGGGGTTTTGTTGTTGTTGTTGGTTTTTTAATTATTATTCAGTGTTTCAGAATACCTTTTTTCATAATTAAACTTATAAGTCAAACTTACAAGTCTGTCAACACATTTCTAGAATGCTAACTCAGACAGACCGGTCCAAATAAGGTGGATTTGTGCAAACATGTCAGCCTGGTAGAATGAGGAAGATGAAAGGAAGCTGAAGCGCTATTAGAAAGCCGAGTCTGCCAGTTCTGGTGGTACTATCTAGAAGGAGGGCAATAACCAACAATTGTGAATAGTAATGTTTTAAAATTGTGACAGCTGTCTGCTTGGTGAATCGAGCCACAGCCTTTAGGAGAGAGCATCTCCTCTGCTCTGTACTCTGCCTCACATCAGCCCTCTTGCAGGTTGGTGACACAATTACAAAGTGACAGGAATCCCTGTGCAGTAGTACCAGGCTGAGTCAATGCAGACTTTAAGAGGTTTCATTAAATGGTGTGTTCCTCATTTTCTCTTTACCCCAGCTGAGAGCATGATTCTGATTTGTAGAAATTAACTTACACAGTGTTACACAGTGCTAATAATGCAAAGGAAAAAATGAAGTTCTTCTCAATCTCAGGCTGGACATTAATAATCCAGTCAGTAGTTTCGACATTAATTCCCCACTGCCTATTTTCTCTAAAATATTAAAAAAAAATTCTCTCTCTGAGTAGCATTTTTGTGAAAATAAAGTAATTGCTGTTCATGAGGCACTCAGATATTCAGTGATGAGTAACATAAAAAAGAGAAGAAGAGAAGAAATCATTAATTCTGTCTCCAGAGCAGAATTTCAAAAGCACTCAGAAACTCAGGCATTAGACTTGACACCAACAAGGAGGCGGAAAGAGAACAGTAAACGACTGCTTGTTAAGTGGGAGCCAGCCACACCAGGCAGCAGCTGAAGCAAGGGTCCTGTGGAAAAGATAATACAAAGCAAATTTTTGCCTGTACAAATGCAGGCACACACAAGAGGATGCCCAAGCTTGCCCACGAGGGAACCTTCATTCTGCTATACCTTAACTTTGACTTTGCAACCTCTGCAGTTACTTATCTGTACGGGAGCTAAAAAATCATCTAAACGACCTGATAACACAGAGAAGAAGGGCTATTAAATGATGATGCAAAACTGTATGGGATAACACAACATTTGAGCTGTATTCCAGAAACTCCTAGCTACATTTATAAAGCAGGGCCTAAAGATTTGATAACAAAAACCCATTCTGAAAAATGGGATTAAGTATTTGCTTAAATTCAATTGTAAATAATGAACAAAGTAGCTAAGTATTCTCATAGGCTGTCTGAAAAAAAATATTAACTGTGTCTTTCAGGATTTATATATCAAAGAAACATCTTTCAGTTCTTTCAGTGTCCCAGTGTCACCAATCTATTGTTAATTCCAGTGCTACTGGTTACAGCTGTATGTTTGACATTATTTTCCACACAGTCAGAGTTTTCTGATCACTGCTTAGATGTTCAGGATCACGTGTGGATGGTAAGGTTGATAAACTTTCATTGCTCTATTGGCACAGCCTGTATCTTTATACATCTGTGAGTCTAATTTCTAATTGTTTGCAAAATGTGTTGTCTGCAACTGGACTGGAGTAGTTTTTCCTTTTTGAAGGTTTCTTACCATTTTGCCGTATTCAGTACAACTCTTTGGCTGAGTTCAGATCTCTGTTTCCAGTGGTTTTGAACCTAGAGGAGACCTTTGCAGTAATAACAAGGAGGGATTCTACTTTACAAGACAGAGGCCTCAACACAGGCTCGCCAGCATGTTTTATCCTGGATCAAATATAACAGAGCTAATTAAGCTTTGCAATGACTCTTGTTTCCATAGTTCACTAGTTGCCCTTGCTACACATGCTGTGGATTTCCACTCAGTTTTAAGAGCCATCTGGTTTTCATATCTCCTGCTCAGGGCATGATCAACTACTTTCATTTTTTCCATAGTGTAAGTGGGCTAATATCCATGTATCCCTATCACACTTTAAAGTTCATTTCCACCCTATAATACGTGTCTAGGTTTTCCTGTACATACTGTATTTGGCAACAATCTTTTTTTTTCCCCCACCTTTTTTTATTTTATTTTCATTTTTTATAGTGAATGTAGCTCTCGTAAAAGGTGGTGGACTGACAACTCTGGCAGATGAAACCTGGCTCATCTGTACAAAAGAAATAGCTAAAGGATATGGCAAAGTAATCTTCCTTTAGTGTTCCCAGTATCATACGTTATCCTTGTACAGGAAAGAGATTCTTCAGGACTGAAGGCAAAAGTCGTCCCTGTAATAGTTCAGCTGGCACAACTCTGTTATAGTGGTGATGGTTAAATCTAGTAAGATCTCACTGATAACCATTTATTCAATAATTTTCACAGGCACAGGAACACTGTCAGATGCTAATGCTAATTTCTGGCCATGTAATCTGCACTTGTGTCTCCATGGCTCCCACTGCTAAATGTTTTTATTCACTGATCTTAGAAATATCAGGACAGTCTGTATTGCCCTGGGAATTTATATAACAACTTTACAACTTTACATTAAGTCAAGGGCACTATTCACACTGTTTTAAATACGTCTCTAATATAAAATTGAGATTGAGGGCTTCTACGCTTAGGCGCAAAGTTCCTTATATAGTCAAGAGAGGCAGACTCTACAGAAGGTTGCAAAAGTGCCTGAAATACAGAGCTACAGCCTGAGTAAATGGCCAAGAGATGTAAAAATAATGGGGGTAGATGGTTCAAGGGTTCTCACTCATTTAGTGTGTTGAGCTGATTGCCATGTTTTTCCCTAGATCACCCTGAGTCTGGCGGGTTTTGGTAAGTTCTTGCTTCCCTTTACTGTGTGAAACATGGCTAGTCTGGGCATACCTCACTTAATTGCTGGTGCAGAGCTTTGGGCAGTGAGAGCACTTCAGCTTTTTCCGCTGTATGTACATAACAATTGTGAGAAAAGAGACTGATACACTATAGAAAGAAATTAGACAGTATTTTATAGAGCCATAGTTTTGTTATAAATTACAAGTTATTTTCTGAATAGTGGAACTAAAAAAGCTGGTTTATGTCTTTATCTCTCACTCATCTCCCCAGAGCTCCTTGCCCCTTTCAGCCCCACCAGGCAAGACAAGGCAGTGTGTAATACATGTGTGGCTAGGGAGCCTGCTGACTACCAAGCAAATCTGACTTCTGCCTGACTTTTCGATCAGTCAGAAACCGATTTGGGTCCCTGTCTTCTGCTCAGCAACTTATTTTTATGGAATTTGTTGGAAGTTGTCTTTGAGAAGTCTTCTGTTATTTCAAATCTGGCTTAACATGGACAAAAAGATCCCTATGAATAAATAATGTGATATATATAAAAAGTATAATTTATATTATATTAGAACAATATTGCTAAATGCTACAGATATAAATGCTATATTTATAGCTAGATATTGTATTTATGAATAGACAGGTATAAACAGATGATGTGATATCATCATTCCATTTTGTTAGGAATAGTCCATGGGCCAGGAACCGGGATGCTCTGTCCTTTCCCTCTTCTTTCTGCTACTATGAATTTCCTGGGTAAGGGTTTTAAGAATAATTCCACCTTTATTTGTCTCAATGACATTGGAAAATAGAATAATTTCACTAAAAAGGGAAGTTCAGATCTCCTCAGCCCCAAAGCCACAGTCACCAAGACCCTGCGTATTAGCAAATTTTCCTTACAGACAGGTACAAAACTAAATCCCCATGGGCACAGGAGAGATATAAACTTCTGCCTCTTTCCCTCTGATCAGTGGAGTTATACTCCTTGATTTGCCAACATCTCTTCTCAGGGATCACTGAGGAGCAAGGGAGCTATAGATGCAAACAACATGCAAAAGCCCGTCCCGGCCTGTGAGCACCGTGCCAGACCCAGGCGTGTGGCTGCAGGGCCATGCAGCAAGAGGCATCACACACAGCGCTGCAGGCAGATCCTCTTCTCATGCAAAGGTGGAATTTAGGGTTAGGCAGCCTGTGCAAAGTGGGTTTGGTACAACAGTGTGAGGGAAGTGGTTGAGTCACCGTCCCTGGAGGTATTTAAAAGATGTGTAGACGTGGCGCTTAGGGACTTGGTTTAGTGGTGGACCTGGCATTGTTATGTTTATGGTTGGACTCAATGATCTTAAAGGTCTTTTACAACCTAAATGATTTTATGGTTCTATGAGAAGCGAGCATCTAGTTCAGCCTCAGATTATTTGTGTTGCAGAAGCCTTATCTGAGATGCTGTCCCAGTTCTGAACCACTCACAACTTGGTAACTTTTGCATGTGATACCTTGGATTTTAGTCACATAGGTCCAAAACAGGTAATTTTTTTTCTAAGTGTTGAGAAGGCCAGCTTGCAACCCAGCCTCATACTTGTCTTTCATCCTGAGAAAAGAGTTGAAGAGAGAAGTGTTGAGAAAACTGGACGAAGACAATTGTAAAAATGCAGATAAGTCTATTTGCCTGTTGACATGGGGTTCAATAGACAAGGACAAAGGAAATTTTTTTTCTTTCTGGTCCCTCCCCTTTTTCTTTAGGAAGCAGGATAGTATGTCATGCAGTGCCTGAGCTAGTAAAGTGATCCATCAGACTTCAACCACCTCCAAAATCCATAGCTTCTTGATACTAAATTTGTACTTTTTCAGCTGCGTCACTTATACCAAGCAATCTCAGGACAGGTCCTTTTTCAAAGAATGGCTATCAAGTGGCAAAATCTAAATCATCTTATGTTCTATCCAATATCTATCTAATGTGGTAAAGGCAGTCAGCAGTGGCCAGACAAAGAGTACCACGGGAGGGCTAGCTACCGTACTGCTCCCTTGAGTGTGGTGGGAGCCTGGTTGCAAGTTTATGCCTTCCTCTCAAAAGCAGCAGATTTTCCATCAGTAGGTGTAAAGCAAAAATCAATCCTTCTTAAGTTAGGATGCCGATTTCCCTAGTAAAGAAATAATTAAATGCACAAGGAATGTACTCAGGAAGAGTTAGAGTCTAAGCAGGAGCTTTGTATTAGTAATTTCAGGTGATAAACTGCTATCCAAAATACTGAATGGCTGCTCAGTCTTGAACTTTGCACTGAAGCAAAGTGGACATGGAGGTAACAGAGATATGAGGTCTTGTAGAGCAAGTAGACAGTGGAAAGAGAGGTTACATGAAAGGTAGGAAACTTAAACCGAAATTATCTTGGTTTGTGGGAAGAAAGAGAAGCTTTCTTTGGAGCAGAAAAAGCTGAAGCAAAAGAGCCCAGACTTGAATGTTCTTGTTGCCAGGCAAATTAAGCAACTTTTTTTCTCATTTTAAATTATAAGCTGTGAATGATGCTCTGTCAAAGCTAGTTCTATATCTACAGCAAAGCAGTAACAGAGGAAAAAAAAAATCTTAATCTGAAAGCTCCTCTTCTTCCTATGAGAATACCCATGGACACACACAAAGCCAAAAGCCACTCCTGCAGAGTGCATGCATGTGGTAGGGATAACGGCTGAATAGAAATAATCTTGATACAAATCAAAATTTCCATATTTTTGAAATCAAAGAGATTTAGGAGAATCATAAACCCCAAAGCTTTTCCCTCAAATGATTTCAACAGCTTGAGGCGAGTTCATTAAGACAATGTATCTCCAGTCTGTCAGCGGAGACAAGCTCTCCATAGGACAGTGCTTTTGCTTATCTGGGAAGAGCTTCTTGCTGAGTTCCCGCTGGTTTATTTAAGCTGGTGCTGGGCTCCTGTTACTCTTCTCCTGCTGAAAGTTAAACTGGTTTCAGCTAGTGAGTTCTGCCTGACGGATCTAAATAAGGCAACGCCGAGCATACAGACCACACTCTGATACAGAATATGATTACCATGGGAAGCCTTCCAAATTTGAAACAGCCAGGAATTTTAACCCTGGAGCCAAGGCAGTTCTAATAAGGGGGGGAAATTGCCTTCTGAATTTAATTTGCAAAGTAACATTAATAGGAAAAGAAGTAACTTATACATACTTCTCTTGTCTTCTAATGAGAAGTATGATAAAATGTCAGGAAGATGCAAAACCCAGATTACCGAAGTCCAAGACCCACGATTTAGCCAGAAAACCAAATGAGACACATACATGTGCATAGTAATGAGAACATTTAAAGCCTGGACATATGTGTAACATTTTAGTTTGGAAATTAAGGTGCCTGGGTTCAGATACAATTATGTTCATATGTGTCACATTTTAAAGCAGGGAGGGCTTGTTCCACAAAAATGTGTCTGTTTTTCCCAACTCCACTATTTGGTCTGAGACAATGTATTATCTCTCCCTACGAGTTCACCTCCCTTCATTCTTTGTAGCTATGAAATATCATTCTCATGACTTCAGATTATATTGGTTGTCTGTTAGGAGTCAGGACTTGATGTGAGAAATAGAGCTGGATGGGAAAGACTTTCCCCATCCTCCATGCTTACAGTTCCAGAGTCTCATACATCCCAGATATGTCTCTCATCCTACATTTTTTGGATATTTAAAATGGATAGTGTCTCCTATTAATATTTATTTCATAAATATTTATTAATATTTATGAATCCCATACAATCCCATACAAAACCAAAAAACTTTGTCTGCCAAATCTATGACATACATATATGTGCCTATAAAAAGCCAGGTGTTCACAACACAATTTTTTCAGTGGAAATCTTGTCTGATACGAAAAACCTTGGGAAGATCTAGGCGCAGACATGAGTTCTTTTCCCGTTTGCTACTGTTACTTCATGTTAATGGGGAAATCATAATTACCCCCTCTTCAAACCACCCTCAGTTCTGTAGCGTAACATGCTAAATGTAAGATTCATATTATTGTTATTACTCATCACAAATTCATGTGATTTCTATGATAATGTGAGTGTAATGGTACAAATACATGAAAACTTGGAAAGCGAAGACATTTTCTTCAAATATCGCTAGTTTTATGTACTAGTAGAAGCTCAATAGAACAACTGAATGTCACAAGGAATTCTGAACTCAGAAAATGCCTTCAAAAAGTCCTATGCAGCAGGATTATCACATGATTTCACACGATTTTCACATTTTTCACAGCCCAGGAAATGTACTGTAAACAAGTGAATTAATATAATTTGTGAAACAAGAAAAAAAACTTCATCATATCTACCAAGGACTCTTTCCTGCATCTTAATATTTAAGCAAGGATGCAGAATACACTCGTAGAACCAGCATATATTTATTTGTTTTCAACATATATGTTTCATGATAATTAATAACAAATCAGATACCATAAAACATACTAATACCGCAATAAAGCAATTTATTCAGGAAGTTTTCTACCTAAAACACATACACTGATCCTGCTTCTCACTCTCATTTAAGATAATGTAGTAAGCAGCAAAGCCGCATGAAAAAGACAGGCAGCACTGTGTAGGGACGAGTAATGTCTTAACTCAGAATCAGTGTTCACTAATTTGTTAATAGTGTCAGGTTCCCAGCAGAGCAACTCCTTTAGGGGCGCTTGGCTTTGTAGGAAGAACTGCTGGGGTAAATCTGAAACAGAACCTTTTTTCTAAGCATAACAATATTTTCTGTCCATTTATCAATGTCTTTCTCTTGTTGTCCTTTTTTTTGTCCCTAATGAAACTATTTTTTTTTTACTTCTAAAAAATCTTTAAGAAAAAAAAAATAATCAAGACTTGGGGCTATGAGATTTCTTTTCCACCTAAAAATAGTTGCAAAGCTTGGTGAATGCTAATGCTTTGTGTAATCTCATTCTAACTTTTGATTTGCAAAGAAGTCTTCCCAGTGAGAAATTACTCTGGGCCATCTTACTGAGTCATTTGAAGGGAAAGAAAAATAACAAGTGGTGAGGGCTGCTGTGTTTTAGGGATATGCTAATTTCAGAGCCTAATAAGAACATCTAAGATGAATACATTATTATTTCTCATTTAATCAGTTTTGCAGACATATTAACTTATTCTGAGTGGAGCTTAAGCACCATGTTTCCAAACTCAGTTTAACCTCTGTCCAAAGATGAATGCAAAGCGGTTTTCTCCCTCAGGTTAACAGTTCATATGGCAGGGTTTCTTTATACCTTTCTATTTAGTTTAATCTATCTAGGGTCATGGCTCCTGACCTTTACTTTGAGTTCTGAGCTCAGATGAAGCCCAAACATTGAGACTGATCTCTCTTGCAGCTGCCATGCATCACCTAGTACTACATGCAGAAAACAAAGCAAGAGGAGAGACAGTCTAGAAGTTTATACACTGTGTCTCGCCCTTCATGCTTTACCAGTGACAGATAAAGGACTTAAGCATCCCATTCTTTTTTGCCAGCTGTTGCTTGGACACAAATGGCTATGGCAAATGGTAACAGCAATAGGAGGCAGTGAGGAGAGTGGAGGGGGCTGGGATGGACAAGGATATGATGATGACTTTTTTTTCCAAAAGTCTACAGAAGAGTCAGCAAAGCCACCAAATGTTCTTGCTTCATAGTTCCACATTCAAGCAAAATTGAAATAAAACACTCTTATCTTGAAAAAGAAGCTATCAAAACACATGCTAGCATCCACAGTAAAACAAAAAGAATCAAATTGGGCCAAACTATACCACTCTCTATTTATGTCTACACAAACACTTAAGTGTTACAGAAAGAAGCACACACTATGAAATAATGTTGTTTACACCCCCACTCTTCCCAAGCCCAGGCTCAGTGTGAAGCTGGTATGAGGCTGGATTTGAAACACAGCTGAAACTGAGAAACGCTTTTCTTTCATAGGCAGCTTTGACTATTTCCCAGTTGCTCGGTCAGCAGAAACTAGCAACCCAGAAAGAGGTATTTGGTACCAGCAAGAGTACAGTCCTCAACAACTGGCAGCACATTTCTGCATCTGTATACGCATTGTTCCAAATGGCTGCACTGTTTCCTAAAAGAATTTTTTTTCCACAGGGAAATTTTCATCTGTCAAATGCATTTTTCATTCATTGTTGATTTCCGCTTCTGTGGGTTACATTCAAACTGTGGCAAAGATAGCCATTATAAATGTGAAAAATCATGCTCAGCTATTAAAAGATTTTAGAAACATTTGTTGTATATAATGATATTTTTCAGAACTGCACCTTCTTTTCACTAAACATGCCCGTTCCCTGCACAGTTAGTTTGCTAACTCACAGGCTAAGGGTGAAACACAAGGAAGCACCTTACGTACTTTCAGCTTCTGGGGCATCACCATTAAAATGCCTAAAAGTGTTTGTAGATGAAAGATTCTAGGAAGCAGAAAAAGGCATGTAAGCCTTTTAGGAAGTCACTGGCAATGTACAGCTCCCATGACAAGCCTTCCAGAGAGTGGGACCATTTGCAGCTCGCCCCCGGGGAAACAAATGGGCACATGGCTCTACAACTACCTGAAAGGAGGTGGTAGCAAGGTGGGGATTGATCTCTTCTCCCAAGTAACAATAGGACAAGAGGAAATGGCCTCAAATTATGCCAGGGGAGGTTTAGATTGGATATTAGGAAAAATTTCTTCACAGAAAAGGTTATCAAACATTGGAACAGGCTGCCAGGGACATGGTGGAGTCGCCATCCTTGGAAGTATTTAAAAGATGTGTAGACATGGTGCTGAGGGACATGGTTTAGTGGTGGTTTTTGGCAGTGTTACATTGACAGTTGGACTCGATGATTTTGAAGGTCACTTGCAACCTAGACAATTCTACGATTCTACGATTCTATGGCGCGTGCAAACTCAGAGCTGCCCCGTAGCTTTCCCAAGATGATGGAGCAGGAAGCTAACTGATCAAGGGCTATTCTTTGAGAAGATACTGGGGATTCTTCTCTTGTTTCCCTTTTTACCCTGTAATACAGACCTCCTCCATCTCTCCTTAGCAATAGTAGCATCCCCTCCAGCTCCTGGGGCAGATGCACACACAGCCCTCCTGCTCCATGGGTCAAGATTTTGGCCACACAGCTGATGCCATGTGAGCAGGCAGTAGCACTGCTGCTTGCCAGAGTTTTCAATGAGAGGCAGTGGGGCTGCAGCACCTTTTCAGTGGGCATCTGCTCTATCAGATGGGGGGACAGCTGGAACCTGTCCAGGTCACCTCTGAATCACAGACGGACATGGCTGTGAATAGGGTGCTAAGCACTAGGGACTCTGCAAGGGTGCCAGGGAAGACAAAAGGCAAGATAACCTCAAATGGGAGCCCTATGGAGCACCCACCTGGATTTCATTTCCTAAATTCCTCCCACAGCCTCTGTCACCAAAGCAGGATTTCAGAGTCTCTCCTCACTTTTTTCCCCACTTTGTCTGACAAAACTTTAACATAATATATCTGTTTCTGCCAACTTAAAGCAGCTCGTTCTTTTATTTTAATATTTATTCACACATTTTAGAGTACTCAAAATGGTGTGAGAATGTGGTTTCAGTGCCATGGGGAAATTTCTGCTCCTTTGGAGTCACTTAGATGCCTGCAGTAGATTTCAGAGCCAGGATCCCATCTCAAGGGTCGTCTCTGCTGAAACTTAGTGCTCTCCCACATGTTTTAATTCATGACCCTGATGCTGCACAGTGTATGAAGGTTATTGTAGTTCTTTGAATTCCATTATATCTGGCTAGAAATTCACCCAGACCAACTGATATGTTACATTACCTGCTTTGCCCCTCCAGTTGCTTAGTAGTATTGTATAAAGAACTTTCTACCCCTGTTTAAACATTACACTATACATGATACCTGCGAAGGAGGAAAAAATATATGCACTCTTTTTTTTCATATTGGGAAGAATAAGGAACCTTAAAGGTAATTGAAATAAATTATCACATGTTTTTGAAGTTCTGAATGTTTAAAACAGTAAAAGCAACAAGAAAATCAAGCCTTGCTACCCAGGAATTGGTCTGGCTACAAAGACCCAGAGCAATTAAATTATTCCAAAAGAATCCCACCATAATGAACAATAGAAAACATTGGACTATTTACTTTTAACATTTTTTTATAGCATTTTATAGTATATTTTTCCCCTTAATATACATATATTTAATTAACTGAGATTGGTTGCTAATGAACACCAACTTGTGTGCTAGCTAACAAAAACATATTTGCCAAGAACTCCACTGATTTCCTATAAAGATCTGAGAGCCATGCAAGGTGCTGAGCTTATTTATAAAGTCCTTATAATGATTTAGATTCCATCTGCCTTGAAGGTTATTGTCCCTTACCCTTTTACTGTGATAATTCAAGTTAACAGATTCTCCCAGGTAGCATCCTGGAACAAGTCATGTGTTCCTCTACAGGGGCTTCAATTCCAGTGTTTTATTTGGCCCTTTGACCAAAACAAGAGTCTAACAGTGTTTCTTAAGGTGTAATGTTGTCTTTAGCTGCAACACAGTGCAAAATTTCAAAGTGGAAAGTTGATTCAGAAGGTTGTTTTGGTTTGATTACCTTGCCCGTATTCAAATTAGACCATCTGGGGAGCAAGGTCAGTTTGAATACAGATCCCTGAGACAACCTTTAGGTTGCAAAGCTCAGTCCTTTAGTAAGGATTAACCGCTATCATCATAATCAGCTATCATTATGTTTTTCATATTTATGAAGATGTGCAATAAAGTGATGATGAAACTGAAAGATATATGTGTAGTATAAATGTAATATATCTTTCAAAATAGTAATGGAATTTCAACCATTTAATTTTATTATCTTTTGTGTATTACCTGGAAAATTTTCTACAGCTCTGGCAGCTATGAAACAAATGCATTTTATAAATCTATGAATAGAAATTGTAAATATGAGACCAACTACTGACTCTGCAGAAGCATTAATATGAATAAATGTTATTGACATCAATGAAGCAACTCTGAGTTCATGTTGAGAGACCTGAGATCAGGATTCAATTATGTTGTAATCAATTACCGATGGCTCTTGGTTGGTGCACGCATTTTCAAAGGATATACCATTTTTAATTTTATCATGTTTACAAAATACTATTAGATTTTACAGCAATAATTTGAAACATTTAATCTTATTGTAGTGGTACTACAGAGTGGGTGATTATTATGAGGTTTACCATAAAGAATCTGTATAGGGAGGAATCTTGTAAGAACGAACATATGTGAGTAAATTTTAGGGCCAGATTTTGTCACCTTTTCTCACAAGAGCTCTTCAAAAAGCAATAGGTGGGAGAAATGCAATCTGGATTGTGAGAGATCGTTTAGACATGCACAGGCCAAGAACTCTCCCAAGGCAATTGGTGGTGTAAAAGCATCTGTAACCTTCCAGCTAACCCATACAAACATCTGTGAAGGAAGGATTCATATGACATAATCTTTCTCTGATCCTCTACATGAAAGCCTTTACAGATGCCAGGACAATGGCTATCATTAGGTCAGGTTGTAAACCCATTGGTGCTCCCCATGAAATCTGTAAGTCATCACTGATTAATTTAGTTCTTTTAGCAGAAAATGAATCTTACATTGTTTCTTTTCTGTCTCATTATTCATTCAGCTGAGGTCTTGGATAGACAAGCACCAAATGCTGCTGCTGAGGAAGAACCAAATATTTCAGAGTAATTGACTTCACCCAGAGAAAGCCATTTGGATTAGATGGGGCTATAAGAGAAATAGAGCTCTTTCAGGCTTCCTCGCCCTTCCTGCCACACTATAGTGATCTCTAACCTACCAAAATGCAAAGGTATTTGCTGTACTGTGTAGGCCAATGCATACATCCTTTTGTTCAGTTTTTCTAGTTTTAAGTATTAAAAGTGCATAAACAGATGATCTGATGTTGATCCTAGCCCCTGGTCTCCCCTTTGAGTCCAAACAGCACAGCTGCAGAAGCTTTGTATTTCCTTCAGAAAAAAAGATACAAGATTCCTTTCATTGAGCTTTTGGAGCGAAAATCTGGTTTCACATGAAGTAATGATGGTTTGTCTCATATGACTGAGTCCACAATCAGAGAGCCTACACAAAACTGTTTTCCTTTAGTACCAAATATGAAATTTGTATTTGGGCTCAAAGCAGTTTCAGCCTACCTGATGCTCCCATTCTGTTTAGTGCCTGCTAATGACTGATAAGGAAGTCGAAGCAGGTACAATTCTCTTTTGATGTTTGAGATACAAAGAACCTACCTTCCCTTTTCTTCTTAATCAAATCTCTCTCCTTTTCTTACGGGAGAATCTTTACATTTTTTCTCAGTTGTTTCTGGAGATAGCAGGAAGGTAAACACAGGCTACAGCACATAGTAGTAGTTAGTATTCAGGTTTTTGATGTTTTTCTTTTCCATTAGGGAAGAAATTAATGACCAAGTCATATATTTCTCTTGCATTTCTCAATTGCATCCTGGATATAAACATCACATATAAAATCTCAATTCCTAAACACTATAGAGCACTAGGAACAGCAGTGCTTCATTTGTCTGTAGTGCTATGCCTTTTAACAGCACATGTACTTTTCACAGCAAATATACTACTCAGATGTGCTTTCTTTAGTTTTCACTTAGATGCACAGAAATCCTCCCTGTGTTTCTGCTGCTTCCTTGTGCACTTTTTTAGCAATTCCATTACTCTGCACACAAACACTCCTGTCATCTGACACTCAGTTCCCCAACTGTGCGTTCAGATGACTGATAACTCACACTATGTATCTCAATCCTAAACAATTTTTCAGAAAAAATGTGCTTTGGGCAGTGACTCCTACTGTTCCAGCTGTTTATTCCACACAGGAGCTTAACAGCTTTTGCAGTTATCTTGAAAGATGGGCAGTTATCATAACCTCCAGATTTTTCTAAAGTTTCACCTAATCTGCTGTACAGGAAATATGGCTTTTGAAAAGGAACTTAGAAAAGAGAAACTTTTAGAAAAAAGAAATATTTTAGATTACTTTTCCTCCATGTGATACTACTGGGATAAAATAGTTTTCACAGGGTTACTTCTCCAGTTGAAGAGTCCCTGTCTGAACACTTCCTAACTGCAGTGATTTTCTGGACAGGATCAGACCCATCCTAGGTCAATCTCTGCTGAAATATAACCAAATGCCCAACTACATTAGGCAGAAGGCACCTGTAGAAAAACAGATGGGGAAAAATCCAAAATCATCAAGTCATACTGAAATGTTTTCATGCAAATTACCACATAATATCCAACTGATTACGTGTAGGAAGCTCTTACTGGTTTGGGATAACTGTGTACAAATCAAGCATGGAAACAAATGTGTTATTTAAATCATATAATAGCATTTGCTGTTTCCTGGAAATCTGTGCTCAAAAGCATACAGCTTTCCATTACTAACACAATGGTTAGCTTTGTTTCAGTAGCTGAAAAAAACCCTGTTAATACTGGTAAGCTTAGTTCTGTTGTACACTGTGAGAGAAAAATGCGTACAGCATCACCAGACATTAGTTTACAGTGGTTATTTTATTGAGAGCTGGACTTAGAATGACATGGCCAGTAGGTGGACAGATGACCAAGCGCATACATTCAGTATGGCAATGAGTCTAATGTAAAGGTTTCAGCTGATATCCTTCCTGCCATGATACTCTGAATTTAAAAAGAATTATTATGTCTTAGACCAGCATAAAAATAGACTTAAAGAAAAAAAACACAACCCAAACTTAATTTAGTTAGGAAAAATTAATTCCTAAGTGATTAAATGCCAGTAAATAATGAATAGTTTAATAAATGCAATGTGAATGATTATTCCAAAATCAGAATTTTTGTCCTGCCTTGGTTGTGTGAATACAGGATAGGTTGTGTTCTTTTATTTACAACTAAGCCTTCCTTTCTCTATACTAAGCAAAATATAAAAAGCATCATTTAGTGTAGCCTGCTGCTGCAGGACAACACCCTCCCACGCAAGCAATTTCAGTTAAAAGAAAGGGGAAAAATTCCTGTCTTTTGCTATATGACTTTACAGTGCCCTTGACAGAGTGCTCCATGCTATCATTATTTCCAAGAAGTTAAATGCTTGGAAATTGCTTGGACCGCTCCACAGATCTGTAAGATGAAAACAATGCTGGGCATAGGTTTGAAATGTATGGAGAAGACACCACAGGCCCTGCGGTAAACACCATGGATGACAGGAGGAAAGCAGGAGACCAGGACAGCTGAGTAAGGACCTCCTGCTCAAACTGAAACACAAAAGGGAAATACGTAGGCAGTAGAAGCAGGTACACGCTTCCTGGCAAGAATACAGGGATGCTTCTCATGAGTATAGGGATGGGATCAGGAAAGCTAAGGCACAGCTGGACCTAATTTGGCAAAGGATGTGAAGAATAATAAAAAAGGCTTCCACAGTTACATTGCTCACAAAAGGAAGACAAAAGAATTTGTACCTCTCCGTGATAAATGAGACAGGGGTCCTGAGGAAACGGGCAGATGCAGTTGTCAAGCCTCCCTCCATCATATTTGAAAAGTCATAGCAGTCAGGTAAAGCCCCAGTGACTGGAAAAAGGGAAACATCACACTCATTTTTAAAAAGGGTAGAAAGAAGGACCCTGGGAACTACCTACTAGTTAGCCTTTCCTCTGTGCCTGATAAGATAATTAAACAGATCCACCTGGAAGATACGTCAAGGCATATGGGTGACAGGGATGTGATTAGAGACAGCCAACACAGCTTCACAAAAGGCCTGACTAATCTGGTGGCCTTCTATGATGGAGTGACTGTGTTGGTGGATAAGGGAAGAGAAACTGATATCTTCTACCTTGACTACTGTAAGGCCTTTGACATGGTCCCACACAACATCCTTGTTGCTAAATTGAAGAGATATTGATTTGATGGATGGCCTATTTGATGGATAAGGAATTGACTGGAATTGGCTGGATGGCCACATCCAAAGAGTTGCAGTCAATGGCTCAATGTCCAAATGGAGACCAGTAACAAGTGGTGTCCATCAGGAGTCCTTACTGGGACTCATACTGTTCAATTTCTTTATTAATGACACAGACAGTGGGATTGAGTGCACCCTCAGCAAGTTCACAAATGACACCATGGTGAGTGGTGCAGTTTATATGCTTGAGAGAAGGGATGCCATACAGGGGGACCTTGACAGGCTTGAGGAGTGTGCCCATGCAAACCACATGAAATTCAACCAGGCCAAATGCAAGGTCCTGCACCTGGGTTGGGGCAACTCCCAGTATCAATATGGGCTGGGGGATGAAAGGATTGAGAGCAGCCCTGAGGAGAAGGACTTGGGGGTGTTGGTAGATAAGAAGCTCAACATGAGCCGGCAATGTGTGCTCACAGCCCAGAAAACCAATCATATCCTGGGCTGCATCAAAAGAAGCATGGCCAGCAGGTTGAGGGAGGTGATTCTGCCCCTCTACTCCACTCTGGTGAGACTCCACCTGAGTCTGCATCCAGCTCTGGAACCCTCAGTACAGGAAAGACATGGACCTGTTGGAGCGGGTCCAGGGGAGGGCCACAAAAATGATCAGAGGCATGGAACACCTCTTTTATGAGGACAGGCTGAGAGAGTTGGGGTTGTTCAGTATTTAAAGGGAGATTGTAAGAAAGATGGGGACAAATATTTTAGCAGGGCATGTTGCGACAGAACAAGGGGTAATGGTTTTAAACTAAAAGAGGGAAGATTTAAACGAGATAGAAGGAAGAAATTTTTTACAATGAGGGTGGTGAGACACTGGAACAGGTTGCCCAGAGAGGTGGTAGATGTCCTGTCTCTGGAAACATTCAAGGTCAGATTGGATGGGGCTCTGAGCAACCTGATCTAGTCGAAGATGTCTCTGCTCGTTACAGGGGAGTTGGACTAGATGACCTTTAAAGATCACGTTTCCCAAACTGTTCTATGATCCTATGATTATGATTCTATGATTCTATGATTCTATGAATAAAAGCTCCAAGTTTTTTAGAGGGAGGAAGTTACTTGTATTGGGCCTAATGAAAGGGCTGTTCTTGAAAGCTCAAGAGGTGGTTGAAAGCAATATATTATTTCCCCTTAGAGACTGTGTGACTTAACGATAATTATTCAATAATATAGATAAATCAAGCTTCAGGGAGATGAAAAGATGAAAGACCATGACTGTAAAGAAGAAATACTGCAAAATTAGTAATTAGAAACCATTGGTATGGATTCTTCATATGGATTCTTCTTTTTATTCCAAATTTGCTAATAACAAAAATAGTATGTTTTTCACAAAGCTCACACCCTTTTCTTAAATTAAATAATGTTAGTGCTTAAGAAAATTCTTATATAACACTACAAATACAATATAATTCAATGTACAAAGTAATGAAAAAAAAATCATGTCTTATTTTCCTTCTGTCTTGCAACACAGCATTTTAGATAGTTCAAGAAAATTCTCTGTTCCCTTTTCCTTATGAAAATATTTTCTCCCAATTTCTGTGGAAGACCAGACTTTGCTGACAAAGCTAGTAGGACTCTTTTTTTTATCAAACTGTACAGTCCTGGTCCAAACCTCAATTCATATACTGATAGGCATGTGGGAAACCTGCAACTTATATATAACCTTTCCAATAATCACCCTCTTCAACTTCCCTTACTGCTTCTGACTATGAACTTTCCAGATGACATTATAGCTATTCTTTTCTTTACTCATAAATCAAAAAAGTTTATGCTTTTTCAGTACCCAGTAGGTTGGAAATGATGCCAGGACCACAGCACTGCGAGAAACCGTGGCAGTTCTTGTAATAGAAATGTAGTGGATCTGCAATTCGACCCATCTCAGGTCTACTTCACCACTAAACATGGCTAAAAAATTCTGCCAAAGAAGATTTAGTCTCCTGTTTAATCAGTCATAATTCCTTAGCACGTTCAGTAGAACATTATCAAAAGCTTGAACATTGCAAGAGACACAGAGACGCAATAACCAATTGAAGTAATAGAATATTAAGTCCAGAATCGTGATCTCCAAAATATAATAGCAGGAAAATGAATAACACAGTTCTGGCACAAATCTTTGGATGATTTTTTGTTGTTGCTTAATGCACTATGTTTCAGTATTCATTCACACTTTTGAATACTTACCATTCCATGCATTACGTAAGAACAAATTACATAACTCTTGCTTGAAAGGGCAGGTTGCTTATCACGTATATTTGATCACATTCAGTGAGCCAAAGGATTGCTGCAGTAATAGAAGGAGGCGTACCTTTATCCACCAAAGCACAGGCTTTATACTGACAACAAATTTTTAAAGTATTTAACCTTTTTTTTTTTTACCAACTGAATTGGTATTTTAGTCCTGTAATACTGATTCCACTGAGAACTAAAAAGGTGAGATTCAGCATAGAAATAAATCTGAGAACACCGCTTCATTACTATGTTTATTTATAGTCTAAATATACATTTCATTTTAAAATTTGCTTAAAAGTTCTTATTTTTAAAATGTGAAAGGTTTTACAAAGTATTGCTCTTTTAACCTCTAGCCATTCTTTGACTTCAGTGACTCAGAATAACAGGACATTTAGATCAATGACTGTAGCTGAATCCTAGAATAAAGGGATATAACCTGCCATTATTGAAGACAATGCTGATATTGCCGAAGATTTTAAGAGAGACAAGGTCTCACCTCAAATCAGGGATGCATGGACATTAGCAGCATGAGCACATACACTCCAGAGCATATACTCCAATGCTTTGAAGTACAGATTGCCTCAGATGTCATCTTATTTGTTTCAAAAGGACATAACAGAAAATAAAATACTGATTCTAGTTGAAGAATATTAGCCTCCATATTTTAATGACAAATTTCATGACAGAGTACATATCTTGGTGTTAAAATCATACTCAGGATATTTAAGCATTGATTCTTGATACATTTTGTAAGAGAAAATAATAATACCTTTATAACAAGGTGGCAAGCAGAAAATAGTCATGCTCCACTTTTAAAATAGGTGTAGCAGAAAATCCTGTATAACAAAGTTCAAACTCTTGTTGACTTTTTTTAACATTTCCTGCTTCTCTTGAGTTACAGCAACACTGGTTCAAATTATTTCCTTTACTGTGATCTATTATTTATTTATAGCCTTTATTTTTTTGTGAAGAAATGGTAGCTGTGAATGAGGCTGTAGAAAGCAAAAACAGCATTATGAGAGCTAGACAAAATTTCAGATTCAACTAAAATGCATTCTCTAGTTGACCAAAACCATTGCCAAATACTTGCTGAATAGGGAAAAAAAGGGAGGAAGTGAGCCAAATAAAGCTGATATTAAAAGTTGAAAATGTTAAATCTTTCACTTCAGTATTTTCCCAATGAAATTATTTCCATTTTCTCTGTTTTTAAATGTTTTTTTCTTTCAGCATTTACTGAGTTTTCACTATAAGTCCATAAAAAACATAATATGAAGCAACATTTTTCATTTTGAAATGCATTGAAGTGATTTTCCCTGAATTTTGTGTTTCACCAGTGATACAGAAAATGCTTTCAGTTCAGAGTGACCCAAGGCCTATCTATTTCTTTTTATTATTTTGGTCAGTGAATCAAAAGACAGCTCTGCACAACTCTGACAGTTTCTTTTTTCAAAGTATTTCTTTGTTTGCACTTAGCAAAGAAATCTATTTTTCCTTGCAACACAGGGAAAAAGATTATATTTTCTGGATAAGAACTTTTGCTTACAAAAAACCAAGATAATAGCTCATGTGGTTTTGCATTGTATTTTGTCTAATACATTTATGGTGGCTTTGATGTGAGGAACTAACTCATCTTCACCATCTCCTTCTGGAGCTGGCACATGCTATAGGAGTGGGAGCTTACGTTCCAGTTTTTAAAAGAAAATTGTATATGAAAAGACATTAATGCCTCTTTAGTGTGCTTATGATAGTATTGTCATGATTTGAGAGACACCATGCTCCTTGTAGCCAGTCTGTTATAGTGGCTTCTAATGGATGCAACTGCTGACGGAGGAAAAGTATTAGTGATCGATGTATGTGCGTTTGTGTTTGCATTTTCTCCCTCTAGTCCCCACTGCTGCGTGTTCAATAGTGACAAAGTCACAGAGGTCTCCTGTTGTTGCTGTCAGCAGCATTTTGTCTAGGAAATCATGCAGGAGGAGCAAAGAAGGATGCATATGAAACATGGGCCAGGTTTTGCTCTCCTTCCACAGGCTTCCGAAACAATTTTTAGTTCAGGCAAACAATCATGGAAAATAAAAACTTTCAGTTGTTTGAGCTGATCTGAAACAAAATAAATCTTAGCATCAAAATGCTTACGGAGACAGTCATTTCCATGATAAGATAGGGAAAAAAATCGATTAGAGAACAGTCTCAAAAATAAGCAATGGGAATTCACTGTAAGAGTGTTAACATTACTAGACTGCAATAATCACTGAAAAGTTACTTTTTTTACTTAAGTTAAATGAAGGAACATACTAGTCTGTATGGACTGATTTTCAGTAGAAAAGTGTAAAAGAGTTTTTGTTGATAGAGAAAAACTGGGTGCAATTTACACTTCATGTTCCCAGTTTCTGAGATTTTATCACAAATCTTGTGATATTTGGTATTGGTTTGAAATGTTTCTTGACATTTAAACCAATCACAAGATTTCTGGGGAATTAGCTTATGGTTTTTGAGCACCTGTGGATTGCAGTACTTATTAGTTTGTCCTCAGCATCAGAACAGTACAGTCACTTCCCTTTGCACAAAACTCTTCATAAATCTTCCATATTCTATTCTAAACTGAGACCCTAGCATTCCAGCATCACTCACCCATACATAATTTACTCTACTCCACACGTTCTCAGAACCAAGGTTTCAGCTGTTTTTACTCATATAAAAAGGAGATTGTCATTTAGCTTTGGTTGCAGCCACTGATGGCTTTCAAATTTACTGCAGTCCTGCAACATATGGGTAGTATTTAATTCAGAAGGAATATTTTCAGTCCTCACTTGCCCTTCAAATGTGAAACAGTGAGGATGGATGGAAGCCTTTGAATGAATAAGTCATTTGACAAATGTTCTGCTTATTCCTGTCTGAGGATTTTTTATAAGCAGTTTGCAATTTTCTCATACACGTTAGTCATTCAAAATTGTTGCCTATTTTGTGCAAATACTCTGCGGTCTGTCAATTGTACTCCAGCAGATCCTTCCAAATATATGAAATCTGAACCACTCCAGATATTTCTAACTGGAGACAGAGCTCACATAACATTACTTTTGCCCCTCATCTTTTGACCACAGCTTTTGGAACCCAGATTTCCCTCTACAGAGGTGCTTTAACAAAACCAAAATTAGTTTTCCATTAATATCTCCTAAGACTCAGCGTTTCTGCAAAAACTATGATCAATAAACTCATTCAGTAGATTATCCACAGACGTTAAGCACAGAAGAATGAAAAGCAGGAGGAGTAAACTGCTGTAAACATAAAGACTTTTTTTGCAGATAAAAATAGGGGTCCTGATTCAGCAGACCTCCTGGAGGAAGCTTAAACTGTAAGTGCTTGATTCATCCCATGAAGCCCTTTCAGCATATTTAAATGCTTAAAGAAAAATTTGTGATATTTTGAAGTTTTAATGTACATGGAAGAATGCCACACACCACAGCAAAACTAAAGCCACCATGGCAGAATTAAAAGAAAGAAGAACTATCATAAATTGCTATACCATCGCTGAACTGCAGTTATTATTTCTGATTGTTTTTAAGACATTACCCTATTGTGTGGAAGAATTCATCCCACTTAGATTTAGCTAGCTACAAGTTGCCATCTATACTAAGATTGTCATCTTATCCTCTGTGTAGTCAGTGGAGAGAACTCATGTTCCTTGGAGGAGCCTGGTCATAGTTGACTAGGAAGACAGCTTACACGACTAACTTCTACTCCAGACCCAACAGATGGTGAAAGCAGATTGTGAAACTTAGGAGAGATGGGTCAAAACAATCACGGACAATTTGTAATTTGTAATAAACTTCTGTTGGGCAGTAAAATCCACAAACAACTGGACTATGTGCTATGATATTTTGAAGAAATCTACACAGAAAATGTGCTAATAACTCTACACAGAAATGATGAAAGTGATTGAAGATACGTGAGAACTATAGTAAATATATTTTATGATCTCAAACTCATCAGGATTTGTGTATAAAAAAAGGCTTATGTGCCTCAAATGTGCTTTAAATGTGGGGAATTTAGCCCTCCTCACACATAGTCTTTGCTCAAGTTCACACATATTTCCAAACAGAATAAATATGGCTTTGATGTCAGGCAAAATCTTTTTAGTTTTTGTTTCTAACGTAAAGGGCTCCTCAAAAATAAACAGCTTGACCAACTGAAGAGTGTATCACCTTGACTCACTTGAATGAACCATACAAAGTAATAACATAATATGCCATATTTCTTTTTATATCAAAAGAAATAAGATTCCAAAGAGTATTTCCAAGAAAAGTTGAGTGATTCAGAAAACAAAGAGGGAGACTAAGACTCAAGAGGACAAATTTTCATTTCTGTTTCTATCCAATGCTTAATGAGGGACCTTGGAAAAGTCACTATATCTCTGATTTCATCTTGACCACTTAGATCATAAGCTCTTTGGGACAGGATCTGTTTTTACCTCGTGATTGCATAACGCCTAGCAGAAAGAGATGTCTAGAGAAACATAGAGGTTAATACTAACTACGGAAAAATCTATTTAGCACATAAAACAGAAGTAGGACACTGAGTAGTGTTTAGCTTCTAATTACAAAAGGAAATAACAATGAAAATTCTATTAACCACATACAGATGGCATAAACAAAGAAATTGAGCTAAGTTTTTTTCTAACTTCCTCCAGAAGTGGAAGTGAAATCGCTGACATGGATGTACAGGTGAACATCTGCATGTGACATCCACCAATGTCTTCTCTCTCTATTAAAGTGCCTCTCTAACTTGCTAAGACATTTTATTAGCTTTTATTATTGCAGCAATTATTAATCCCACATTGAAAGGAGTAGAAGAGATCAGGGTTACCTGATTCATACCGTAAGGCAACTGAAAAGGTTGGTGAACAGATTCACCACCTGTGTGGCCACTGAACCACACAATAACAATGGATCCAACAATAAGATTAAAAAGTTTAAATGCCTTCTACATCAAGTAGTTCAACTGCATGGCAGATCAGGACTGTTCCCTAAAGTGTACTTGCTAATGCATTGTCCAGTTAAGTTTTAAACGTCCCTCATAAATGTGTGTAGTATGCACAAAATTTTCCTGTATTGTAATATTCCTGCAGGGACTGGCCAAAGATCCAAACATCCTGTCTTAGTGTCTGTACCACCTAGGAAGAAATTTATGAAATGTTTTGGTCCTGCTGCTTTCCGGTCGTTTGGGTATCAGGGAAATGTGAAACTAAGGCAGTTGGATGCTGTAAGTCTTCTTTTCCTGTTGACTCTGGCACAAAAGTACATATTTTGGGGCTGGAAAACCGAGATGTTCTCCCTGCACACCCAAGTGGGTTAAATTTCATAACAGAGGATCAGCCAGTAGGGAAAAAAAATATTCCTTTACTGAAAATATTGGATGAATTTTACAGTGAGTGGGATGATACGGAATGGTCTCATCATTCTGTTATTCTGTGAATCCATGAACGAGAACAAAAAGAAAGTAAGAATAGCTGTGTTTACTTGGAGTCTATGGACAAGGATCTGCGTTTGATCATGTGGGCAAAATAAAAGTGGTATATATCTAAAGAACATATAATCTAACCTTTTTCCTCTTACTAATACATTTCATTAGCTCATGGTGTTTCTGCAGCTTGCCTGCTTTCAAATATAACTGAAGAAGAAATTTTGATTACAACACGATAAAATAAAATATTATTTATACTACATGATAATAGAATACAATAGTTCTTAATCTGTGGAACACATACTACTCCAAAGTATTAGTCACCAGCACATATCCTCAATTTGTCATTGGCACCAGTAGTATTACTTACCATTGTAGATGATGGAGGTACTTAGAAAATACTATTAGGTAATACACAATATATATAATATATATAGTATCAAAATGGCATTTTAGAAATTGTATTAATTCAAATACTTAACAGATGCCATTCAGAAGTTATCAAAAGTGGGAAATGTTCAGTTTGAGACTGGTGCCCAGATAGGGAAAAGTTTAGATGGGAGGGGCAATATTTGGCAGTATTGTTTTCCTTGTAAATCAAATGAAAAATAGAGGAATGTCTGACAAGTGTTTATTTCCAGAACAAAGATACTGGACAGAAAATTTCTTGTATGCATGCCAGAACAATATTGCTAGTTTTCTAAAACGAGCCAGGCTATCATCAATATCCTTAAGAGGAAACCCCTGCAGGGATTGCAAGTCAAGTACAATGCAATGACCTCTTTATGTGCAGCCTCCTCCTGGTTTGCAGCCCTAGAGCAGCTCTCTGTTGGTCAGCAATGTGTGGTATATTAGCCTGGAGCAATTTTTACTTAAGAATTAAATGGAAGGAGCTGGAAAGAACTGGCTCCAAGAGGAAAGCTGGTTTTCCTTTCTTGGGGCTCTGCCAGTGGCCTTGTAGCTTCAACACCCGTTCACCATCACAGTGACATCTGTGTGTAACAGCACACTTTAGGAAAGAAATTCTGCAGCCACTTATATCCCCAGTACCAATTCCAAGCCATCCTTTCCTTAGTCCATAGAAAGGATTATATGATCTTCTTCTTCACTTTGTTTTTCCTCTCATACCAGAGGCTCCTCGGCAATCTGTAGCAGCATTCCTCTCATCACAGACCTTTTTCTTTCCCTCTAGCCCTTTCCCAAGAGTTCTGCTCCCTGATGAAGGATGCCCTCTCATCTTACACTCGTACCCTTCAGCCTCCCTTCAGCACTGCTCAGTTGAATGACTGGTCAGTTCTCTGCTGGACTCACACTCCTGTTCAAGCATGCATACAACCTCAACCCACAGTTGCATATGAGGTGGCTTTGGTTTTCATGAGGAAGATCTTTCCCAAAGTCTGGCTCTTCAAATGGGCCCTCTGAGCAGACACAGAAACACAAAATTCCAGTGAATGTCATGGGAAAGAAATCCTCACTTTTATCCTATTTCTGTATTTCCAAGAAAGAAGAGTTATAAATTTAAAACAAAAAGAAAAAAACCCCAAACACTGAGATACCCCTTTAAGTACACTGGGAAATTTAAAAGGACAGAGTTTCTCAGTATTTCAATTGCAACATGGGTGTTTGTTCTATATTTTTATGGCATCAGACTAAGGTTCACTCAATACATTATTTCTCATGGGCTAGAAAAGATGTTGCATTTCTTTAGGCTTTACTCAGAGACTGTACAGTTCAATTAGTTGTATAAATCATCACTTGGCTGATGATCGGTCTGCCTCACAACATAATAAATATTTTTAAACTATGTAGATTTAAATAGTTAATTCATATGTAGCTGAGTTATTAGGCGTAAAATGACTTTTGGGGCATAATTTATTCAAATCTGTATGAATAGATGGTTCTGGTAAGGCTGTACAAAGACATAACACATAGTTTCCTGAAGAAAAATTCAGAGCCTGTGAAGACTCAAAGTCACACGAAACAATTAAGGCATTTCACAAAAAATATTTTTATTTCATATTGCCTTGCCCAAGATACTAAACTGAACGTTTCCACTATTCATATATTTTACTTTAAAAATATAAAGCATTGAGACAAAATTACTAGTGAATTAATGAAAATGTATTCAATAGTTTATTGTACATAAGATCTGGATTTGGCTCTGAATGTACGTTTAAAAATACATCCCTTCAGTGGGTAGAAAACAGAATGCTTAACTAACAAAGCAAGAAAAATGTTAAGACAAGCACGCTAGTGGTTGACCTGTCAACTATCATTTGCTGAAGAATCTTTCACAGTATGATACAGGTCAATATTTAAAGAAATAGTGCTTGAAGTTGGCCACTTTTAGTAGCTTAGATATATACATTTATGAGATTAACATAAGGTTAGTATGCTATTAAAAACTGGATGGTTTTTTTAGCGTGTTTCTGTCAGATTGAGTGTGAGAGACAGACACACATGTTATGCTCTCAGGGATCCTTGCAGTTCAGCTCAGCCGAGCTCTCTCCTCATGTCACCACCAGCTCATTACAATGACTAAGAGGGAAAAGTGAAAAGACCTTTTTCTCTTCTGGTAAATCTATGCCTGATATCCCTTCACTTTTAGGAACATTGATTTATCAGTGAGACAGCCATACGGCGTTAGCATTGGCGCACACTATGTTTTCAGGTATAGGTGCTGAGATCCTCTTTATTTCACATAAGTCTGTGGAAAGTTTGGTCTATTTTTTAACCACTTGAGAAGCTACCTTAGGCAGAACACTAAATGACGGAGGGTTTTTTTGTCTACTGCAATGTCCCTGTACATACATTGTACTTTCATCACCCTGGGATGCCTCTGCAATTCTGCCTACCAAACTTGTTTGGGGATTAAAGCACTTTTAACAAAAAGGAACAGAACCAATCTGCACAGTAGAGAGAAGGGTCCTTGAGGAAAAACAAGACAGCATCTCTGAGCCCAGGTGGGTGGTGGGATGCACCTACCACAGAAGCTTATGGAAACTGGACAAGCAAACAAGCAAAAGATGAAGGGTATCAAGAGGATCTGAGTTCTGAGAAAATGAGGACAATGTCAAAGGGAAGTCAAGTTTGTGAAGACTGAAACAAACTAAAGTGGGGTTTAGGGACAAGTTTGGGGACCTTTAGACCAGTCGCTACCTTTAAAAGTCAACATTGCCTCCAGTTTAGGCCTAGGCTGCATTAGAAATATAACCCTTTGGTAAAATAGGGTATCAATTTGAGTTGGCCTGACTTTCCAGCAAAAATATTTGCTTTCCTGTGTCAAGTTTAAAGATTCAATTCTTCTGTTAAACATATTTAAATAAACTCACATTTAGCACTATCTTACTCCACGATTAAATGACACTAGACTCTTTAGAACATGAGATAATTACATTACAAGCTCCCTGGAGCAAATGCCTCTCTTGTGGACACACTCTACAACTAACCAAGTGGATAAGAATAACGAGTATTAAGGTTAGATTATGATGATGATGATGATGATGATGATGATGATGATGATGATGACGACGGCGACGATGATGATAATAATAATGATAATAATCTGAAGACAAAAAAGGACCTGCAGGTAGATCTGAAGAGGACTTGCAGACAGTCACAATTAGAAAGTTGGCAAACTGATGAAAAATCATTGAATATTTATTTAGTTTGGCTTTTAGATCTTAAACTGTATCTGAGTTTTCCAATAACATTGAGATTCAAATAAACAGCCCTCTGGTTTAACATAATAACACACACATAAGTTTGCTTTATTAGTTACCAACAATAAAATACCAAGAGGAGACAGTGATCCCATTAATAAAAAACTATTATATAGTAATACAGAAAAGCTCTGATCAGGAGTAGACCCTCTTCTCTCTCTTGAAATTGTGTGATAAATATATTCCCCAAAAAGCTGAATTTGGGAGACTGCTTCCTCTACTTCTTGAAGGAGAGAGTAGTAAAATAGTTGGAGACTTCCCCAAGCAAGCACAGGTCCTCATTCACAGAAATGAACAGGGAAAGTCATTTTGACTGGGACACCTCTCTTGGTTTCTCACTCTGGAGTTTAGCTGAAGTGACCAAAGTCTTCACCTTGTAAATGCATCTTCTTATTGCATGGCAATCAGTCCTCCTTAGAAAAAACTGTAGTAAATATCCAGTAACAAAGAGTAGTGCCACAGGCAAACTGCACAGGAGGCCCCAGCCATATGGACACGCTAATGCTTCAGAAATTCCCTAACAGGCATGAAGTTACGAGTGGAGACAGACCGCAGCATGCCAGTAGTTCTTCTAAGGTCAGCACGCTTACAGGCTGGCACTTAAACAGCAATGTTTTCAATCGCACCAGCGTCTGATGAGCATCTTACATTTTTGCTTATTTGCTCAGTGCAGGGACAGTTATAGCCATGGATTTGGAAACCTCTCCTTTACAGAGATACTTGCCTGCTTTCTTCGAAAAGCTTTACTAAACAAACCTTTTCATAACACAGAGCTGCTTTAAGATTGTTTGACTACAGAGAGGTGATACCTCCCTTCTTCATGCACAGTAAGAAAGGTCCACTTGGGACTATAATTTAAAGAGCTAACATTAATGGAATAAAACACACACATATTTACCTTCTTAAGTCTTTTTCCACAGCTACAGTAACACTGAATGCTCACGTTAAGCATGTCAAGGTTGAAAATTAAAATATTCTGCCTATATACTGTTTTTATTGTTGTCTCTATACTGTTCCAAGCCGGCCCATAGTCAGGAAACTAATAACTTAAGAGAAAATGGCACTATCCTTTGCCGTTTGCAAAAACAGGACCTCTCCCTGTTAGCTATAAACTGGACAAACCTTAAATGCTTCCCGGAGCTGCTGATAAGCACTCAAAACTTCTGAACGGCTTGCATTTGCAAAGCTAGAAGGGAAATCTTGTATAAAGTCTTTCCTGTAATTTCAGACAATTCCTGTTTAAGGTCAAGCCAGAAATTCTTCACAAATAGTTTCTCTCAGGGTACAGAGGTATTTCCTTTTCAGGTTCTGGCTAGGACCCAAAGCGCAAAAGCATGAGGGAAAAAACCTAATGATAATCAGCAAGTTAACCAAATCCTTCCTATCTCAAAAATGCCTTCACTAATATATGCACTACAGTTTGGCAGACACTCCGTAAAGTGATACCAACCTATCTTAATAGGTTCCCCATCTTGACACTCTTATAGGTAAGGTGCCCTCTGACCTTCAGTCTCCTCTTTGCTATGGGGTAGTTTTCTATTTCATCAGATAAAGCACGTTCTTAAAAACTGAAAAATATTTTTTCACTTCAGTCCATATTTGCAAATGATTGCACTGGCTGTGCAGTGCGTGGAATTTCTTACCAACTACCATGAGGGGTGTCTCCGTGCATTTTTCTCATGTGTTCAAATACCAACACAAGCATCAGTAGATAAAAGGGGATATTAAAGATCTGTTCTGAAAGCAGACATACTTTTCTTCTAATATTTGTTCTCACTCTCTGGCTACTTTCATTAATTTATTTTATAAACCTCTTGACATTATTTTATCTTCTTCCAATGTGGCAGTAAATGTATGTACCCTCTTCATTTTATTTACCAGAAAATAGTAATCAAAGGCAGATGGACCATCTGGAACAAATGTCGAGTTTTCTAACATGTGAGCCCAAGAAATCTGAGCTCTGAACTATACTTTGACTGCAGTTCTGGTTTGGATTTCAGGTAAATAATTTAAAATAGGAAAACTGTGCCAACATAAATCAATTTCCTGTGTTATTTTTGTGTTTAATGTAACAGCAAGTGCCTCATTCCTGAGTGACATGATGAGACCACATCATAGCAAGGGCAGAAATACCCCCCAATAAGGCTTTGGTTTGGCTTCCTGATTCCTTTCAAAATGAACCGTGCCAAAAGGCTCTTGTATGGTTAAACCAGAACCCATCAGAGACCTCATCGTGGGTTAAATATTATGATTTGCAAGTCTTCTTCTGTTTCTAGTTATTGCAGGATAAGAATGGAAAGTATGAATTCAAGGCAACAATCCCTGCCTCCATTTTTGTCACCAAAAATTGACCCTTATAGCCCCAAAGTTACCTTAATCTAGGTTCACTATTCTATTTCACTTCATCATTCTTTGTTGTTTTGTATAGTCACACGCAGAATAAAGTCTAAAGCAACATGTATCCCATTAAAGGACATTGTATTGGGGCCCATTCTCTGTGTCTGGATGCATGCGGACTGGCCCACGTCCATGCTTTTCGAGTCTCCCACCTTCCAAGACAGGGTGGCCACATCCAGATTATTTGCTAGGCATGGTCCATGCTCCGTGCTGGCTTCTGAACTCTCCCTAGGACATCCCTGGGAGACCGTCAGTTGGATTAGGCCAAAATGGTGCTAGTAATTAGACAGCATAACGGCTGGCTGTATTTATTAATATAGATGTAGACTAGAAATCCTGGCATCGAGCTGGATCTTGTCCGTACTGAGAAGGAGGCAATTTCTTACTTAATACACACTGAAGGCCCACTTCTGTTAGTGGTTGTGTCATTATTGCTATGATACACATGACATTCACTGGAACTGCACCCAGAAATTAAAACTCACTTTGTAAATGGAAGCCTTCCACTTTTGGTAAGTAGTACTTCCCCTGACCTGAGCTCTGTAGGTGGTTTCTTCCGCTCATGTTCAGTGGGTAATACTTGGCATCAGCAGCAGTTACACACAGAGCAAATACAGAAAATGCATGATACATCTGCAACACACTATGCACAAGAAGTGTTTTCATTAAGGGATTATATGCTGAAAAATAAGTAGCATGCAAAAAATCACAGTGTAGACAGAGTCTAGGGGGATATTTAGAAAAGAAAACAAATTTCAGAAACTATAGGTCCAACACGAAAAAAAAAATACTACTTGAAACTTTGTCAGGTACAGATTTTAAGACAGAAAGCAAATCACTTTCAACTTGAAGAAAATCTCCAGTTATCTAGCTAGATTAGGATAAGCACCCTTCTTGAAGACTATGTGAACCTGTTCAGTGTTGAAATTCTTGAGAACCAATTTTCTCATGTCCTTTTTGAGATCTCTTCTCTCAGTAAACCAAAAAAATAGCTTTTCTGAACTTCCACCTCTGTTCCTGACTGGGAAATAAAAATGCAGACAAACATACATTACTGAAAAAGCTGCTTAAAATAAACTAGATTCTGCTAAAATTTTGAGTTGAAGCTAATTTGGTGCTGTTTCAGATCAGCTCCTACATTATCTGAATGCTTCGCCAACAGTAAATCATAGAATCATAGAATCATCTAGGTTGGAAGGGACCTTTAAGATCATCGAGTCCAACCATCAACCTAACACTGCCAAAACCACCACTAAACCATGTCCCTCAGCACCATGTCTACATGTCTTTTAAATACCTACAGGGATGGTGACTCAACCACTTCCCTGGGCAGCCTGTTCCAATGTTTGATAACCCTTTTGGTGAAGAAATTTTTCCTAATATCCAATATAAACCTTGCTGGCATAACTTGAGGCCATTTCCTCTTGTCCTATTGCTTGTTACTTGGGAGAAAAAAAAATGGTGTATCTGGTGGATTACTGGAGACTATCATGTCACCCCTATACACTCAGAAAAAAACAGGCTTATGTTCTGGATATTTCTAAATTACTTTCTGGATTGGAAAATGACTCTCAGTTGAGCACTTTAAGAGCTACAAGAAAACACCTTTGATAAGAGCAAAACTTTTATATGTAACAAAAATACATTCAAATTTTGCAGTCTTCCCATTAGACAGGCCGTTCAGTTCAATTTTTAGGAACAGTAGGGGAAAACTTCATGCAAAAAGGCTGTGCATGTCAAAATGTATTCCACAAGGCTTAATATGGCTTTGTCCTATTCTACGTTGTGGAAAGGAGCTGCATCCCCAGGCTATACCATCTGAGCTCCATTGGTATGGCATATCGCAGCTCTTGGATTTGCTTTTCTTAAACTAATTGAAAAGACGAAGACACTCTTACAGGTTGTGGAAGAGAAAACCAGAAATTACTGGGTGGGTGAGGGGGAGAGAGGGAGGAGTGAGGAATTTATCAGGATGATCTTAGACTTCTGCTTTAGGATGAAACTACTCCCCACTTGTTTCTACATATTAAGCAGCCTGCAGAGAATAACTCTTCAGATAGAATCTACATTTTTGTTGTCTAATATTAACCAAGATTAATCCTGCTTTATATTTGGAACGAAGTTACGTATACATGGGTATGTTTGTGCAGGGTCATGTACAAGAACATTTGCATATGCATCTTCCTGTTCTTTATGTGGCTTCTTGGGTTTGTTTCTTTCCTTCATAAGGTGCCATTTTGCACAGCAACACTATTTCCCCTTTTTCCGTTAGTGAAGAACTCACGTGTTTGCTGCTAAGCGCTCAGCATTTACCGAAATTATTACAGACATAAGCATAATTTTCCTCATATATAGACTAAGCAAATGTGATACATATTGAATAACTTCCGTCATTGCAGAAAAAAGATGCTGATATTACAACCTGTTGTTCTGATACACCTGCTTGTCAATTAGTCTGCATATTGTCTTTCCCTGGTGTATGTAAACTGTGGGCTGGAGCCTTTCCTGACACACGCAGAGGTGAAAGTGGGAGCAAATGCCTTGCAGCAACCATACCACAGGTGCTCTCTACTCCTGCCATCCTCCCAGGAAGACAGACCAATGTGTTCTCATCTCCGTTCTGCTGCAAAACGCTCTAGTCACAAGGACAAACCAGCAGATATGGTGTCTTTAGCAGCCAGACAGAGAAGAGAAATGGAGCAGGAGACACCATAACTATGCTCATGTTTTTGGATTTAATTCATATTTATGGATTTAAATTTTCTGTTTTCAGTGGTCTGTTTTTTTCTTTTTATTAAAGGTCAAAATATTTTGTGGGAAGCAGACATTAATCATAAGCAAAATATTTATTTGCAAAAAAACACACATCTAATTAAAGTTTTTTTCAGTTCCCAGAATATACTAAAGTTTGTATCTGCTGTTCCACCAGTCCCCATCACATGCTAGAGAACTTAAAAAAGCAACACTCCTACATGAAATTTCACAGTGAAAAATCCCACCCCTAAAGCTTCCTTTAAAAAGCCTTCCTACCTTCATATCTCTGACACATATTCTTTGGAACCATTTCTGCACATCCAAACCACAGAATACTGCAAAGCCATCAGCAATAGCTAAATATTACTGCAAAAAAATAGCAAACAAAACATTGAAAATACGCCAACCTTGTGTGTCAGATTTCAAATGTCAAAACTGATTTCTTTAGCTACTATTGATTTCTTTTCTACTACTGCAGAAAAATCTTAAAAGTAAATGCTAGCCAGTTCTAACAAATTTTATCTATTCTTAGGATGCCATGTGGCTATTTACTTAAGAAAAAAATATTCTAATAATGCATTGGTTTTTGCAGCTTTGGAAGAAAAAATACGAAGGAAATGCAGGCCTAATGCAAACTACAGCACCTCCACTGCAAAAGAAACGGGAAGGTCTGCCATCGGGTAAGGCAGACCCTGGCATTACGCTGGCTGAGTTTGCTTTTGGTCTTCTGCCGACTGTTCCTCACATGTGAACACGAATGTTCGTAAAAGCAGCCTTCAAAGTTGTGCTGTTCTTTCTGTCCCCTGTGCACTCACCGTGTTGGAAAAGCAAACAGTCAATGGGACATGCACAGCCAAACCTTTCTCACTGGAAAATGCTGTTTGGCCAATTCTCAGTCTCCAATACCTTCACAGAATTTATCTCTACAGGTTTTAAAACTATCTTACTCTTCTTTTTTTGGTTTTTTAATCGATAAAAACACCTGTTTTCACAGAATTTCTGTTATGAAAGTTTTCATTTGGAAACACAATTGAATGTAAAGCAGAATATAAACATTTTTGTGAGAGAAATATTTTAATAAATTAAGCATTTTGCAACTACCAAAATAACCCAGTCAGCATTGTTTTATCTGAAATGATTGCAATTAAAAATAAAATAAAATAAAATCATGAGAGTAACTATTCATTGTGATTCAGAATGAAAATTTTGAACTCTTGAAAATCTACCTGCGACAGAAAAGCCACCTTCTGCCCAGAAGGACTTCCAAGTGGCAATCTAGTCAGCCCTTGACTTACCTGCTGGCCAGGTGTATTGTTTCCTTACATTCAAGGGTGTTTAATACAGAATGGAGAGTAAAATCTATACTCTTGCTGCCATGCATTTGAAGCACTATATCCCACAATTTAGAAACTAAAGCCATTCTTTACAAAAACACCTAGGAGGTGGGCCATATAATTTGTATGGAAATAAGAAGAAAAGGTTCTGAAGGAACCACTGTAGGAAAATAATTGTGTTTGTATGTTGTTTATCTTTTTCTTTGAGACAATGTAGCTATAAACTTCTATCCAGAACAAACAATAATTGTACTTTTGCACAAGGCATTGCAGCCACCACTTTGCACAAGTCTTAATATAATGTTTATATATGGCCAGGGCAACTGAGAGTAGTTTCTGACCGCAAGGTAAATACTGTATTTTCTTCTACTCTGTTTCTACTTTGTTCTCAATATTATTAGGTATGTCAAGAAACACGTGAAGCTGAACAAGCTGAAGAGCCAGTTCATTCAGCTAGTATCTTCCTCTGGTCTATGATCAGCTCAGTTTCAATGTGGACATTTTGAATATTAGCTTTAGGCCCTCCCAGTTATCAACAGACAAACTCATATTGAGCAGAGTTATTTAGTCCTTTTCAAGGCCTCACGTTCTGCTCGTGATCTGTATGTGTTAACAAGGAACTGGTCTATGGGGAGGCTTCATGTAGGTGGCTCACCTATATAATGAAGTTACTCTCAGGCTACACCACGGAAATCTTTTCAAGGTTACTGTGAAAGATGTGGTAGATCATGACTTTTCACAGGGAACAGAGGCAAGAACTTTCCAGGTTTCGCAGAGCAGTAAGGGAGGAGCACGACTGAGACTTCTGCTTCTCTGTTTCCATTCGGGTCATTTCCCATAAACAAGACAAGCTGGTTATGATCGAAAGCCTCTCAATTCAATCTGTAGGCTTCTTGTCTATGTTAATCTTGCAATGACGTTAAATTAAACAAAGCTGGCGATGATTTCAAATGAAAAAGAAAGTTCTGCTTCCTTTTATATGGAAAGGAATTACACCAGGCTTTCTATTAGCAGTTGAACAGAGTACTAATATAGAAATGGTTTCTCAGTTGCTTCAGGTTTATGTCAACAGACTACCCAGCCAGGGAAAATTCTTCAGTAAATATAAAAAGCCTGTGGTTCTCTGATGTAAGTAATGCCTTGCTCTTTCTGCCTCACTAGACTTTGTGTTTTTTCTGATGGTTTTAGGTAGATATCTGTTATGTCAGTGTCATGTTTCCTTTTTTAAAGTGGGTACAGCCATTAAATTATAACCTCCAGAAGTATCTCAAGGTAGCTTTGCCAAGGAGACAGCACAACCATTTCCTTTCACAGGTAAAGATACAGCAGTTTATTTTCCAATCACTGAAAATTTACTCCATAATTCTATTATAATAAGAAATCTAAAAGCAGAGATTTTATTTTAGAAGAGCATTATCTTCCTACAAAGCAGTGATAATAATAATAACAACATCAATAACAAGAACTATTATTATTATTATTATTATTATTATTATTATTATTATTATTATTATTATTATTATATGAGTGCTTTACAACCAGTATCTCAGTATCTGGTTGGCCTTCACACCAGCTCAGTGATGATGTGTACATGGCAGTGATAAAAATAACTATGGAGTGGAATTTCATCTACTGCAGAAAAATAGATCCACAGAAAGACAATTTCCTCCAATGGCGGCCTCAATGTCACATGAGGTGTCTGAACCCAACACTGGCTTCATCCAAACTCTGTCAGTGGGCCCTGAGTCTCTACGTCTCTGTTGGTGGAGTCCCCTGCGTGCCTAAATCTGTGCTGCTGCCTGTGGCCATAAATCAATCTCCACAACACTGAGCAGCTAAGCACAAGGTACCACATAAACCCCTTGGGCTCTTCAAACCAGGTGTCCCCCTCTAATCTTGCCTTTGTGGTCTGACCCATGCAGAGCTCTGGGCCTCATCTGAAGAAAGGCAGAGAATCATAAAATATATCGGTTGTAGAGGAAAGACCCTCCAGGGAGATCTACTGCTATCTGCAGAAACCCCTGGAGTGCTAAGTCCAGGCCCGGTGTCATTCCTGTACCCTCAAGGACACCCTGATGTGTTTCAAGAATGCCATAAATAACATCCATATGAATAGTCCCCAAGGTTAGCGCCTCCAAAAATGTGAACTGTTAACCCTCTAAGGCAAAGCTTTCTTCCCAAGAGGGGGAAAGGTGTGCATATGCAGACACTGAATCTTTCTATTCTCATTTATTTTCATTATGGACTTCAGCTGAAGACTGGACCTTTTCAAAGAAACCTCAGAAAATATCTCTGTGTTCCCTTCGTGCATCTGACTTTTCAAGAAAACATGGTTGTTTTGTGATAGGGATTGTTTTCTGTGTTTTAAAACCGTATCTACACGCAGACTTTCATGTCATGAAAAAAATAAATTAAAAATCTGTTGTGACAGTTGTAATATTACATTAAAAAAGGAGTATCTAATTGATCACAATAGCGCATTGCAAGGAAATGGATGCGTGTAACACAATACCCTATCAGTTCAACTGGTGGGTACTAAGAGGCTTTCCATTTACAAGCAGCAACCTCTCCTCTAATTATAAAAAACAATTTTTTGTTGAACAGCTAACAGCCATGCTAACCCAGACACATTGTGCCTCTCTGAGAATGAGAGAATGAAGAATAAATGAATACTGTAGCTGTACTGATTTTCCTTGAAATAGCACTGAAGAGGAGGATATTATTGTCTCCAAATCTATGCCTCTCCCTGTAAATTCCCTGGGAAATTTCAGGTGCTGTACATAAGGAAGGGAAAAAATATGAAATCAAATCAAAGCATAAGATTCAAGCTTAGCTGAGAGCCATATCTCATACATTTTAATTATTGTTATTGCATTTTTAATTTAATTGAAGCTGTTTCTTATGGAAGTGTTGGTACTACATCATCATTCAGCCTTCATTTATTTTCTGATCTGACAGCCCTAGATGCATTTGTGTTGATGGCTTAATTGTTTCTTTCCCTGAGCAAGCGCAAGTGGGGGAAGTTCACAGGATACCATGCCAGGTTATCTTAACTAAAAGACAACCTGGATTGCAATAGTTTGTGGTTAGCAAACAGACACACTTAAAAACATATTATCATGTAAAAAGGAAAAAAATGTCTTACAAAGCACATTTGTGACAAAAATGAAAACTGAAAGCTGAAGCACTAGTAAAGGATACTTGAAAAAAAATTGTCTCGTTTGATCAGGAAAGGTCACTGTTTCCCCTTTTTTTTTCCAAAGGTTTTGGTTTTTTATGTTTTCCTTTTATTTCCTTTTTCCTTTTACAATAACAAGTGAACTAATAGACAGAAAAAAGAAAAATCAAGGAGAAAAATCTGTCAGCAGGTAAGAAGCAAGCAAAAAAATCCCACTTTTAAAGACAAGAAAATCTGCAGAATAACAATTTTTTAAAGACCATTTAAGTGGCGAAGGCTTTAAATGGCAGTATTTTGCTCCACAGGTTAACTTTGTTTCCTACATAATGCCCTCATTTTGTTGGGCCATCCGATACCATTTAAAGGCAGAGAGAAACAAATCCTAGCTGTGCCTATGCAGAGGGTGACCCATTGGGCTGGGCTGGCTAAGCCAAAGCCAAGATATTTTGTCCAGTCTGTGGAAAGTCAGAGATTCATAAACTATGAAGGTTTTTTCCTTAGCAGACAGATTATTATTTTTTAAAAAGCAAATTTTCCCCCCTTATCCGTTGCTTGGACATTAGTACCACTGCTCTGGGGTGAAAGATACTAACCTGTCTGATACATGATATTTTGCGCCATAATATTTGACTGCACAAGTCATTGGGCAATGGATAATAAGGCCACAATTTTCTTCAGAATTTGCAGGGGAGAAGAAACGATTTCCTTAATATGTAGCTAAGTGCTAGCTGTGCTGAGAGAGTGGAGTTGTGTTACTGAGAGAGTGAGTTAGGTCCAGATCTCTAAGATGCTTTACCTGTACATCTTCATTTGAAGCTAGTTGGAACTTTGCTGCCTATAATGAGGGTTATATATAACCTCACATAGAGGTTTTCATTTGTTGTAATGTGAGGAAAAATTGTAATGGAGGCATTTTTTGTGCCTAGTCTAATTAGAAATACTTGCAGCATTGTAGCACCACCTGCAGGAGGCCTTCTATTTTACTAGGATACTCACTGCCATGGGCAAGCTTGTGTGGGAACATTATAACCCAAAGTGTTAGAAACCCGACGGTCTTACAAGGAGATTAAAAAAAAAAAAAAAGGGAGAGAAAACCATGATAACCCCGCTGCACACATGGCAAAACCATGCAAGATGTGTGCTGTTTCAGACAGATAATTTTTACCTCCTGATTTTTAATTGTTTTCTTTTGACCAATTTACTGCAAGAAATTGCTTTTAAAATTAGTTTTCCATTTGCTTCGTTAAAATGTAGAGAGCAATATGGCAAATTTTCAGGCTGATGTAGACAGAAAGATTAGAGGTGTGTTTAATACCCCTGAGGCGCACACACTCTGCTGAACAATCAAGATCCTGGGGCCTGGACTCTTCTGATAACCCAAAGCCAGAGGGAAGCTGTCCTTCAAGGGCAGCGAAGGATTTCCCATGCCCTGGGAAGCTGTCCGGGGACTGGGGTCTGCACGGCTGAACCTGGGCCACCAGCTCAGGCCACCAGCTCAGGCCACCCCATGGGGATACTCCTCCCCACATGTTGTGGAGGCATGTGTCCCAGGACCGCTGGACCAGCAGTCCTTACCCTGTGCAGCATCTGGGCATCCATGACGGCAAGTCTGAGGAGCCGTAGGGGTTGAGTCAGGGTCAGAAATGTAATAGAAGTTCATATGCACGGCCTTTTCTTTTTTTAATTAAGTACAAGAGCATAATTCTGATATATTTAAGAATTCTCTGATGATAGCTCTTCATTCAGCCCCTGAATGTCAAGGCTGATGTTGCAGGTAATTTAGTCATGACAGCCTAGGCGTCGTTAACAGAGACAGCCCCAGACTCACGGCTGAGCTATGGAGATAAATACTGCGTTTCCACTGACTTTGCTGGCAGGACTGGACTGTCTGATAGGACCCAGCCTCAGTGACGGGGTCAGGGATGTTCAGGACTTTCACCACCTACATCCACAAGGGTCCAGCGCGGAAAGGACTGAAGCCCCAGAGAGAGGCACTTGCTCGCTACCAGTCGCAATGGGCACGGGTGGGGAAAACCAGCGACACAGATCTCCGAGGCCCTCTTACTTCTGCAGTTTTCTGCGTAGCACAGATAGGAAGCAGAGTGTCCAAGGCTCCCCGAGCAGCCAGCCACAGCACATTAGACAAGATATCAGCAAGAGCAGCAGACCGTGGAAAATTAGTGGGAAAAGGGAGGAAGGAGGACCTGTAATTTGCAATAGTTGGTCATGCTGTGCACATTTCTCCGGTATTTCATGCATGTGTGACTGCAGACACAAAAACACACATGTGTAAAGCAGCTTTGCTCCTCGACATGCAAGCTCTCGCATACTGTAAAATCTTCAGTTTGCTGCTGACTTGGCACTTTTTCATTGTGTCTCCCCGTCTTTGCTCAGGGCACAGGACGTGTGCAGCAGACGGGGATCAGCAAAGGAAGGAGCAAAAGCAAAATGATGTCAGCTAAGACAGAAAGCGACATACTGCTGTTCGGAGCAGGGGAAAAATGCTGAGGGTGGAGAGGGGATAAGAGCCTGTCTTCCTCTTTACCCGGCGCCCCTGCACCCCAGCCCTGCTAGCCGTGGAGCCCCTTACTCCACCTAAGAAATGTTGCTTCTCCCCGGGTCAGACTTTCCTCCCTCGTCCCTGGGCTGAGGACATGAAGAAAGGTTTCAAGGAGACAGAAATCCCTCTATCTGGACAAAGGTTGGTGAGAGCAGCACCCCATGAGACCTTGCCTCACCTCTGAGAATAAGTCTCTAGCAGCTGATGCTCTTTGTGTGTTTGCTTTCTATTTTAGCTGATTTTTAAACCAGTCACTCGTGACTGCCTCTTCAGTAATGCTGGAAGAGACGTGTGGCTGGCAAAGGGATCTTGCTTTTCAAATAGGTACTTGATTTTGTGAGAAAGAGTACTAGTAAAGTTATTTCTGTTTCCTGGCAGCAAATCATTTGGGCGTTATTCTTTCAAAGTGGCTCAAAGGAAGGAAAATGGGGTTAGAAATGTAGATTTTCTTGTGAAAGTGTGTCTCTGTTTTTCACACTTTTCCTCATTCCCTCTCTTGCACTTTCTTTCCCTCCACCCAGGTTCACTCTCCTGCTCTCCCGCTCTCTTACACTGTGTGCACACGTATGGGTGTGTGCGTGTATGCATATGCCTTCCCTTCCCCCCCCCCTTTTTTTTTTTGCCAGGAGAGTCAAGCCTCAGTAAATTACTGTATAGTCCTGTCTCATAGCAGCTCGTCTGTTCCCTCCCCTAGGCAATTTGGTGCCAACTGGATTATATCAGAGCAGTTGCTTTCCCCACAAGAGCAGGAGAAGGTGCAGGAGATTAAAATAAAGATCAGCCAACCCTGTAGCACAGCAAATTAGCTCAGGCCATTAAGCATAATGGCCTTCCAGAGGCCAAAGGGGTCAGCTATTAGTTCAAAATAATGACCTTCAACCCAGGCAGGAGGAAGTATATACACAGATGCCTGTCGTTCTCCTGATTCAGTTTTCAAAAGATCTACCTCACTCCCGATTTTGTACAGTTAAAATGTTTAACACATTTAATGGGACCTGATTTTTTTTTTCCTTCGGGCTGACACAAGAGTTTGAAGTTAACCATGTGGAGGCTGCTAAAAGATCCAGGCAGAGTGATTCCGATTAACAACATGGAGACACAGTTTGCTTAATTTCGAACCTACTTAAACATCAAAGGTTCAAAAGTTCAGTGTAAATGTTCCTGGATTATATTATTTCAGAGAGGAAGAGAGAGTAAAAAAAAAATAATTTCCAAGGCCATATAGTATAGACTGCATATCATATGAAATATGAACTGGTTAGGGAAGATGTTGAAAGCGCTGGGCTGGGATTCAGGGGATGTAGATTAAATTCCTTGTCTCTGCTGCAAACTTCCTGTGTGGCCCGGAGCAAACTGCATTGCTGGCTCTGTGTTTGAGTTTCTGACACGTGCGTGGGGTGCAGCTAATGAGTCCTTTCTCCTACCCTTTCCCTACTCAGAGATGCTCTTTAGAGAAAGGTCTGCAGAGCTTCTCTTAATGAGTATATATACAGAGATGAATACTCGGTACAGGCTTCATCTCAACTTTGAATACTACCGAAGAAGAACTGGAAAAACAATGATTAAAAGCAGTAGGTTGGCTTTCAGGAAATTCTTGGCTGTGTCACAAATTTCCTGTGTGACTTTCACCGAGTCGTTTAATCTCTCTCTGATTCAGCTCCATGACCATAAAAGTACTTCTCAGTAAGGTAGTGTGTAATGCATCCATTCATAGTTATAAGGCATGTGGAAATGACAATAGGAGGCCCACAACGCAGCTAGGTAGACTTTCTTTGGTGAATAAAAGCTGGAAAGCTCAATATTGTATCACAGACGTCTTCTAGGGAGGCTGTCTTGAAACTCCTAACATACACAGTGTTCAGCCCAGTGAGGGAGGTGAAGGACTAGCGGCTACAGAGATGTTGCGCTGTATATGGTCTCCATATGTGGCAGTCTTGAATTTCAAGCATGTTCTCCCAATCATAATGCAAAGCACAAAAAACCTCCGAGCATATTTGTTTGTTTAAATTGGGGTGAAAAGAGGATTAGAGGGGAGGGAAAAGTTTACAAACTCAACAAGTTTTGTGAACCCCAATTGGCAGGAGAGAAAGTTCACAAAGCCTTGAACCCCGTTGCTTTCTGTCATGCCTTGCTCCAATATGGAGAAGTCTGGCTGAATTTATGATTGTTTACAGCATGAGAGCTACACGGTGTTTGTGGAAGTATAAAAGCTGTTGTTGAGTATCATAAAAAGAATTAAATCACCAAACTGTTTTCACAGGAGGTTAAAAGGTCTGATATAAATCTTCAAAGGCTAGGCGGAAACTCTGTCCTTAATCTGCCCCGTTGTGCTGAGGTACTCCAGGCAGCGCATATGGTATATAACGTTACCCAGTGCTCAGAGACTTTTATGAAGCCTATAGGCACAAATAAGCCCATAAGGGCGAAACTGCATCATTAGGCTAACACTGGATTTTTCTGCTCTCACGAGCAGATATTGAACTATAAAGCCTTTTATTTAAAACTAATATTAATTTTTTTACAAAATAGGTGAATGTAATTTTGAGCCCTTCGCTTCCTGTGGCGGTCTTGTGAGCGTGCGTGTTTAAGAGAGGTAAAGAAGCGTACAAGGGGAGGGTTGGTGTATGCGATGGTCACTCCCCCTCTCAGCGATGCCAATTAAGCACGCTTTCCGCTGGTGAGCTGAACTTCACCCGGTGAGCTTTCACCGTACATCATCTGCCAGTGGGACTGCAATAGCTGCGCGGCACGGCAGGGAGTCCAAACTGCAAAACGCCAAATAGCACTTCTGGGAGCCATAGTTAGAGAGCTTCAGTGGGACTTGGGCATTCCCACTTAGGATAATATTTTATCCAGAATGCTCTAGTAGGGCATTACAGAAAATTAGTTCATGGCTTACAAATTTCAAACTGGAGTTTGGAAATGTTTTTAAGCTGTGCAAGTGTGAAAAACACCCAGAAGTTCATTCGTACCCCAAGTACCTTGTCAGGATACCATTTTAAGTTTACCAATGATTACAGATGAAAGGATTCTTATTAATGAACTCTAATCAAATGTTGATAAAAGAAAAAGTAAATTAAAAAAAATCATAAAGAAAACATCACTCCCAGGCCAAGACCGGTACCAGTTTTTTCTTGCCTGGATTTAATTTTATATTGGAATTATAATATAAACCTCTGAAAAGAGGGTTTACAGTGGAAACACTGACAGACTCCTAACTGGAGCATGCTACGGGTGCCTTTATAAACATACCAGGCATGATGGTTTCAAGCCAAAAAAGTGCTTCTTAAAAAATGTATTAAAAATTAATTTATTCCTTATGCATGTCTAACTTAAAACTTCTTGGCATGAGCTTTATTAATTCCCTCGGGGCTCCTCTCTATCCATTGCAGACAACAAAAATGTACTCTATATATGATAAACTGGAACTGCCCAGCCCTCCATGGGATAAATGGAATGCTTTGCTGGTAGATAGCAGCACCTTCCCCCATACTCTGCAAGCTGTGCGTGTACAAAAGCGTACCCAGAATATAGCTACGAAACAGCTAGCCTTAATGAAACTTGGTTTTGCCTCACCTTCTAGCTTTACAGTGCAGCACCAGCAGCCGCGCGGTGCATGGGAGAGCACATGATGGACATGTCACGGTGCCGAGTTTAGGTCGGGACACGGCTGGTGAGGGCACACGGCCACAGCCCTGCTGACCCTCTGCCCAGCCACATGTGCAGGTGTGGGAATCCCCTGCGACACCGGCCCTGGGGTAGTAGAGAAGGACACCCATGATGAAGGCATGGTGTGCGCCCACATGACTGGGTGCGCGGTGCTCCAGCCCCTGCTCCCATGCTCGCTCTTCTCTCCCTCCCGCCTGCGGGGACACAGCAAGGCAAGCAAACACCTTCTTTCCCAAACAGGGTCCCTCCTCACAAACCAGGGAGCAACTGGGATTTGGCCACAGTTGCCACCACTTCTGCAACTGAAGAAGAAAGAGTGCAATTTGAAAATTGGATATGGTCCGCAAATGAAATTCGACATACAAACAGCAAAGAATGTGGGTGATGTGCGATACCCAGCCCCACATCTGCACCCAATTTGTGCAATGGATTCCTGTCATTTTCCAGGGCTGAAACAAACCCCCAGTTCAGCAAGCCCCACAACTTTGGAGATCTGAAATTTGCAGCAGTCTTGCAGCCTGGTTTCCCCTCAGATGGAAACGTTTCTCACTGCAACTCCCCAGTTCCTCTCTTCCAAATGCCGAGCATGTTCTTAGCCCCAGCCACACACGGCTGAAGATAAGCCTGGGGCAATGTCAGGAAGAAGCTGCAACATTTCTTTAAGAAGTGAGTATTAATATATTTCCTGTTAGACACAGAAAATAGGATTAGAGGTGATATTATGACAAAGGCCTTCTGTGAAATGAAGGATAAATATCATTAATGCCCCCTAATGGGCAAAGTGGTCTCCCACCTGCATGTATGTATCAGGCCTGTATTAGATTGTCATACATAATTGATAGTGAAATAAGACCACTTTCCACCAAATGAGAAAAAAAGCTCATGCTGTAAATTCATTTACAGCGGATTCGTTTGCAAAGAGATTGATCTGATCAAAGATTGAGAAATTGCGTCCAAGTTGATTTTATTACATGAAGAAGAGGATCATGTCATAAATATCTGTTATGTATACAGCAAGTAAAAACAAAACAAAACAAAGCCTCACCCTGAAAGGAGTATCTACGCTTTATTTCTTCTTACCAGTTCAAGATACAAGACAGTGAAACACAAAATGTCTCTCTTAACAGTGATACCCCTTAAAGTAGTTTTCACCATGTGACATTTACTAAACAGTGACATCTATTGGGGACCAGTATTTCAAGAAACTGGAAAACAGGAGTCTGTTCAGACTTGACTGACCAAAGCATTTGAAATTACCCATTACAGGACACAATTCTGAATCAGAAGAGAGATGGCTGAGAGGACCTTATAGATCTACTCCATCTGTTGGGCTAGACCATGTTATCAGGAGACAGACTGAAGTAGTTGTGTGTGGCGAGGTGTGGGTGTGTGAAATTTCATTGCAGTAATAAACGAAATGCTGGCAGCAGGTATCCCCCCTGGGCCTCCAGTGGGGTGTATGTGGCAGCAAAACTTTTCCCATCCTTTTAAAAAATGCAATATAGATACATGCATTTCGTTTATTACTGCAATGAAATTTCACACATTTCATACATGTTCTCCAGTGTGGTCCAGCTTTGAAAGCCAGGGGTCCGGGTGAGGAACTGTCTCCTGCTGCTCCCCAAGCAGTGCTCTTCCCTTCACCAGGGGGCGGTGAAATGTCCTATCCTTCCATTCACATAAAGTCCCCCTTTCTTTCTAGGACTGTCAAAATGAAGCTCTGCCAAATCACACAACCATTAGTGCACAGTTTTATCAGAAATAGCAAAAAAAAAAAAA
>VFFE01006779.1:86798-168132 GCA_008921705.1 Burhinus oedicnemus | reverse complement strand
ACCCAATTTGCACAACGGATTCCTGTCATTTTCCAGGGCTGAAACAAACCCCCAGTTCAGCAAGCCCCACAACTTTGGAGATCTGAAATTTGCAGCAGTCTTGCAGCCTGGTTTCCCCTCAGATGGGAACGTTTCTCGCTGCAACTCCCCAGCTCCTCTCTTCCAAATGCCGAGCATGTTCTCAGCCCCAGCCACACACGGCTGAAGATAAGCCTGGGGCAATGTCAAGAAGAAGCTGCAACATTTCTTTAAGAAGTGAGTATTAATATATTTCCTGTTAGACACAGAAAATAGGATTAGAGGTGATATTATGACAAAGGCCTTCTGTGAAATGAGGAATAAATGTCATTAATGCCCCCTAATGGGCAAAGTGGTCTCCCACCTGCATGTATGTATCAGGCCTGTATTAGATTGTCATACATAATTGATAGTGAAATAAGACCACTTTCCACCAAATGAGAAAAAAAGCTCATGCTGTAAATTCATTTACAGCAGATTCGCTTGCAAAGAGATTGATCCAATCAAAGATTGAGAAATTGAGTCCAAGTTGATTTTATTACATGAAGAATAGGATCATATCATAAATATCTGTTATGTATACAGCAAGTAAAAACAAAACAAAACAAAGCCTCACCCTGAAAGGAGTATGTACCCTTTATTTCTTCTTACCAGTTCAAGATACAAGATAGTGAAACACAAAATGTCTCTCTTAACAGTGATAACCCTTAAAGTTGTTTTCACCATGTGACATTTACTAAACAGTGACATCTATTGGGGACCAGTATTTCAAGAAATTGGAAACCAGGAGTCTGTTCAGACTTGACTGACCAAAGCATTTGAAATTACCCATTACAGGACACAATTCTGAATCAGAAGAGAGATGGCTGAGAGGACCTTATAGATCTACTCCATCTGTTGGGCTAGACCATGTTATCAGGAGACAGACTGAAGTAGTTGTGTGTGGCGAGGTGTGGGTGTGTGAAATTTCATTGCAGCAGGTATCCCCCCTGGGCCTCCAGTGGGGTGTATGTGGCAGCAAAACTTTTCCCATCCTTTTAAAAAATGCAATATAGATACATGCATTTCGTTTATTACTGCAATGAAATTTCACACATTTCATACATGTTCTCCAGTGTGGTCCAGCTTTGAAAGCCAGGGGTCCGGGTGAGGAACTGTCTCCTGCTGCTCCCCAAGCAGTGCTCTTCCCTTCACCAGGGGGCGGTGAAACGTCCTATCCTTCCATTCACATAAAGTCCCCCTTTCTTTCTAGGACTGTCAAAATGAAGCTCTGCCAAATCACACAACCATTAGTGCACAGTTTTATCAGAAATAGCAAAAAAAAAAAAAATGTTGTAGAATGGGCTACATAACAGCTAAATCAGAGCTCTCCTTTCATTGCTGTGAGGATCCTGGCTCCTTCTTCTTGGCTGCCTCCACGGAGCTATGAGGGGCTGCTGCCTGGTCACTGTTGGCTCCCGCATGGCTCATGGTCCACCAGGGTGCCAGCGTCTTCTGCAGAGCTGCTCCTCAGCATGGCCGCCCCCAGCCCGCAGCCTTGCAGGGTTATCCCCTCAGAGGTCCTGGAGTTTGCATTGATCCTCCGTGAATTTCACAAGATTGCTGTTGGCTCATCCCTCCAGCCCAACTGGGCCCTGAGGTGGAGAGCTGTGCTGTTGTTGCTCCTGAAATGATTTTACTGATCTTGTACATGCCTTGGAATCCCTTCAGCGCATTTCTGAAGGCAGCTCCAGGGTCAGAGGATTTTCTGAAGTGAAGCTGGCAAGCAGTGGCTGAGAGGCGAGCCAGGCCATTTCCCACAGAAGTTCAGCTGCTGTGTTTTTGATTTATATTGTTATTTTGTAAATGTCACATTTTAAAAGTAAAAAAATAAACACCAAGTTAAGCGATGTAGCCTAATACATACTTAGAAGAAAAATGAAATGAATGCGGAGAACCTGCGTACTTAGTTTCTGTGGCATGGCCTCAATTTCAGGTTGACCTGCTGTTTTTCAAAAGAAAATACAAATATATTGTAATGATTTTTTGCTAATGAAAATATATTGGTTTTCCATAATGATGTCCAGAATGGAATTTCTAATCTTAACCAGAGCAAAGGAGCAGCACCTCTGAATAGTCCCTGCCTAGGGCCCACTTTTGAGGGAGGAGAGACCCAGACCCATAATTCTGTTGTACTCAGCTCCAAACGAGGACGTCCTGCCTCCCAGTGGGTCCCTAATGGTTTGGTCTGCTCAGTTTCCAAAACAGTTTTTGGAAGACTTTGATTTTATTCCAACACAGAACGAAAATAAGTTTCAAAACCTCAACATTTTTTGTTAAACAGAATTTTCCCAGCCAAACCTACCATACATTATTACTGTTACAAATCCCCCAAGTGCTTCCAGAATAATCAGAAAGGAGCACTGCATCCAGAAAAATCCCAAATCAAAACCAAAGGGTAGAAAGAAGAGATAGAGCACGTCGGGAGGTCGGTGGTTGTATGGCCACCCCGTACTGGCATAATCGTACAGGGAAGGAGATTATTATCATCGTGTAAGTGCCCACAGGAGTAATCCAGCCTGGACTGTGTGAGGGGGAGCAGCTCCGAGTTGTGCAACCCCCCCACGCTGTTCCCCACACAGGCAATGCTCCCTGTGCACACAGCCATCTGTCTCCGCATCCCCCTTCCCCTGCCTTGGCAGCCACCTCTTTCTCCACGTTTCCCCACTATGAATGGCACAGCCCTCCTCAAGCGTCCCTGTGGCAGGAGCTGCTGCTGCCAACCCGACCCTTCTGCTCGCTTGCCAGGAGGAGTAGGGGGGCAGGTAAGCAGGGGAGAGCAATGCTTTCATAAAGGAAGGAGGAGAGGAGGTAGATTTGAGTGTGTGCAGCCCAGCCCTGCTTGTCTGGGAAGAGAGAAAGGGAGCCAGTGTCTGTCATGAAGCAGAGAGGGAATGGGCTCATTGCCTGCATGACTCTTCCTCCTTCATCTTCCAGGGCTGACCAGGCACATCCCACAGCCTGTGTTTGACCTACAGACAATCAGGACTATGCTGCGCCTGGTATTAAAAGCATTTTGTAGCCACATGTCGCCTGGCTCCTTTAACCAGGTAAGGGACCCCCAAGCTGAGCCTGTTTGGGTACCAGTGACGGGGTGATGGTGAGAGCAGGAGCTCACACACTCACAGCGTGAGTGTTTGACTGTCAGAGCATCGCTCCTTCACTGCTCTGCGGCAGCTTGAGCACAGGTCCTCTCTCAGTTTCACGCACGGCAGTGTCGATCCTGGGGCCGCTGGGCTGGGCTCCGCTCGGTGTGTGGTGTTTAGTCCACTTCTGCCTTAATCCCCCATCTGCAATATGGGGAAAATACATATATTTCCCTGTTTTCCAGGATAAACACATTACAAGACTGTGATGGTCTGGATGGGGACAAGAAACAGGAAGAATAAATGTTTCTCTTTTCCTAATAAAGTGAGTGGAATTTTTATGGGAAAGGAGGCAAAACCTTTATTTTCTGTAGCAGAATAATAATTTCAGCCTGGGGAAAAAAAAAAACCAAACTAGAAAAGACCTCTGGTAGGAAGCTGTACCTTTTTGTCAAAGGGCTCAGACACCATTATAAAACAAAATACCTATGCATTTTTCCTTAGGATTGTCTTTCACCAAAAAAGATAAGCTCTTGGTTGAATGCTTGGCATCAAATAGCAGATAGTGAAGTGGGGATTTCTCACGGCCTGATCTCTGTGAGAAAACACCATCTTTGTGAGAAAGAAAGCATAGCTTGCTAAAAGAGCAGTTTCACAGCTAGTTGATCTTTCTGCTCCTATGTGGACAAAGGGCATTTCTGGCTCTGCAACCCTTTTCCCCCCACCTCTCCCCTCAGACCTCTCTCAGCTCCACATGGAGACTCTTCCTCCGGTCAGATGTCCGGGACTGTGCAGGTCAGGGACAGGGTATGCACTTCCTCAGCCTCTTGTTCTCTGAGATAAAAGATGAAAAGAACAAAAACACTAACCAATCCAGAGCTGCACTTTATTTATAGCAACCATAATTAACATCCTCTTAGGCTGGCCTGAGAGCTTCTGGGTTTGTTTGCCTCCTAAGAGAATGCTTAGGGATATAAGCAGGTCTGGGAAGAGATCCCTGTGGAATTTTTTTCTTCTTGGAGACCCTGCATGGGTCTGGGTCTGGGTCTGCTTCTTCACCTCAACATCCCCAAACGTAAAAGGGAGACAACCAGCAAAGCAAGGGTGAAAGGAGGGCACACACCTCATCTGTTCCCTGCAGCAGCTCTGCCTGGCACAACTTATGCCATCGTTAGGGCATCAGGTTTTTTCTTCAGGATTTTCTCAGCAGGTTTCCACAGACCCCATGTGCTTGGCCCAGCATATGATAAAGTTGCCAGCAATGCAAACACACGCTCTGCACAGTGCTTTAATAATTTGCAAAAAGAAAGGATTAATGCAAAACCTCCTGATCTGACTTGTAGAAGCAGTTTTATCCCAGGGTGGAAAATGGGTATTTCTCCACACAGGTCTTCTGTGATGGCAACTGTGCTGAGTATCCCAAGCTGTGATTGCTAGAGGCTTCAGTCAGCAGTTATTTGTATCTGTTTTCCCTCTATAGCAGGAAAGTAAGGGCTGTTTAGTTTAGCTGGGTACTCCTCTGTTCAGTAAGACTTCAGGCTCCCTCCTAACCCTGTTCCTCATCCACCTCTGAGTTTGCTTTCTCTTCCAACAGCTTGGGCATCACGGAGCATTCCGGTGCTTGGAGGTCGAATGTGAAGGACCATACCTCCCTACACATTACACCTCCTGTCTCAGAAAGGGGGCAGATAATTTTATTTTTCTTTAATTTGAAAAACATTTAACTAATTGTATCATTACTTCTGCTTACATGATATTTGAAACGTCCCATTATTAATGTTGTCCAACCTCTCAGTGTAACAGTGCTTCTATTTGCTTGCTTCTCTGCCAAATTTCCATGTTGTCATGCAGAGTGCTTTCCTCTGGCTGATTATATTTTTGAGTGTTTTTTCAAAATCAGCCCAAATCCCATTTCTTGGAACAAAGCTGAGAATAAGGTATGCCATTTCCTGTATTAAAAAGTTATTTTCTGATACCTTTGTACTATACAATATCTTTCTATCTCAGAGCAGAGACTGGAATTTGACTGGCATGGGTAACCTTAGTATTAAGGCACACCTTTTGCCATTTAAAGGAAAATTGTCTATTTTAGGCCCAATTTCAGAAAAAAATAAATGCATTTGTTCTGTGTTAAGGATATCATTGCAAAATTAATATTTTAGTGCTTCATTTGGCAGCCTTATTAATAATGTTTTCAGTGTATTATTTATATATGCTATTTTATTGAAGTACTTTAAAAATTTATTTTCCAAATCACCTTTTACACCCTACTGAGTAGGTTCTTTAGCATATTAAAATTCACAGACATATGCACACAAAAAAATTTGCTCTAAATACAGCATTGATTAACAGTAAACTTTTAAATGAAAACTCTATAGGCTTGAGTAGCACAAATAATTATTGCAATCAACATGAAGAGGTTTTTTAATATAGCTTGTAAAATAGGAACAGTGGCGCTGTGTGTTGTTTCCTGCATTGAAAGCAACTATTATTTGCCACTTCTACCACATTGCTGTTTGAATGAGACATTAAAAATAGTGCCTCTCGTTTGCCAGGCTGTGAAGCTACCCAGCTGGGAGGGCAGAGAAAGGAAGTGTTCAGGGTGTTCACAAAGAAAACGCACCAGATCCTGCTACCGGTCCTACCGATGTAGGTCTAGAGTAAATCTACTCATTGTATTCATGGGTATTCCGGAACGGCATAAACCAATGTCATTTGGTACATCGGGACAAGACACAGAAGAAAAGAAGAGGAAAAAAAAATGAAATGAAAAGAAGATAGGCTGCACTGGAGTGATCACTGGTGTCTGGGCTGTTAGGGCAGAAAGAAGTATCAGCCTGTCAAGTCTTGCTGGCAGTGCATGTTTCACTTCAGCAAAACGAACGAAGTATGGTCTTCTCTGATCAGGTTTGACCATTCCTACATTTAGTCACACCAGCCTCACAGATCACACCTCGCAGGTGGTTTTACAGCAGAAGTACAAGGATGGTCAGATATCTGCAGCCTCCCCCGTCCCTCGCCACTGGCCGATCGGTACCAGGAGAGAAACCAGCCCCCCGTAGTTCCATAAAAGACTGTGCATTTTTCCACTTCTCCTTTCACCTCACCTTTTGGGTGCCTCCATGCTATGCACTTGTGGTATGGTCCCACACTGCCTTACCTGCACGTACTTTAGAGCTGCTGACACTGCCAATGTGGTGCGTAACAAGCCGACTGCACACAGAAATGTGGATTTATATCACAACTATTTGCTTTTTTTGTGCTAAGTCTCATCTGTCTGTGCAAAGGAGCTAATAAAATCAGAGAGGAGGTTCTGGGATGTTCATCATGTACAGTATTATGTTTTGTTTCAGTATGAAACAGCTGCATAAGGATTATAAAAATGTAATTTATCGAAAATATTTTAAATATTTGAAAAAGGATTTGGTGGCATTTTCCTTATAAAAATAACCAGTTCCTTCTGAGTTGACAAATGTGATGTACATAAAGGGTTTTGGCAGCCATACAGAATGAGGTGTTTCAGCTGTTGTTCATACAGACGGATCATTCTAGAGATGTACAGATGCGATGAACATTAAAAATGTAGTGCTACAAGCTTTCGTAACATTCATAGATGTTTTAGGAGGTGAAGAACAAAACCTTGACATTCATCTGGCATTGTACTGGTTTCATTGGGGGAAGAATTGTGCTCATAAAGTCAGGAGCAAAACCTCAGGACCAGTCCTGTACTAAACACCACAGCTGGGAGTTCTGGGGAATCTGAGGAAGCTGCAGAGTCCCACACAGATGCTGCCATGCAGGAGAAAGACATGGTTAATGAAGGTACTGAACAGTGATGGCCAGGGCTCCATGTTGGGCTCCTACTTCATATCCCCCTTCAGGATGCACAAGGGGTTCTTCATACCCCTGGGTGCCAAAACATACTGGAGGTGTTGGCTGAAACCACATTCCTCTGTGCCTCCCACATCTCCGCTGAACAGAAGTGTATGACCTCCACGAGATGGGGCCATCCAGACCTGCAGGGAAGGGGAATGCACTTGCCTTTGAGGAGGCATTTGCAGAAGCAACAGAATGCTGAAGCCTGGAGCACATTTACTGTGTCAGCTGCAGGGCAAGAGCCACCCTCCACTAGCTCGCTGCCGGCGTTTGTAAGGGATTGCGGCGGCTGGCAGTAGATGTGACCAGACTGCTTGGTGTGCAGGAAAATGGACTTGCACACAGCGAGCCCCACGCATATCACACTTCTCCACTTGAAAATGAATCCTCTGAGACTGCCCGTTCTGCTATCCATACACTGCAGAGCTGGATTTGTTGGATTCAACGTACATGAGCTGGAAAACTCACCTGCTCATGTGCTGAAAGTCTGATGCATCCAGAACTTAAGCAGGCTTACAGCGCACATGCTTTGCATTGCACGCAGCCATTTTCTGTCTAGGATTTCAGAGAAAAAAAATATGGGAGCCCTAAGCCACTTTGCCATATAATCGGAGACAGCACAGCTGTGTTCACCTAGCACTCCCTTTGAGGTTCGGGCTCACACAGCCCTGTGTGTAGTGCTGTGTGCTCGTAATATGTTCAGTGTTACACCAGGACAAAAATAGAGCCCTCACTAGAAAAAATGCATGAACTCAAACACACAAAAAAAGCATGACCTACCAGAAACCTAGAAATAATTGATTCATGCTCTTTAATAATTAACGACTTCCATCTGAGCATCCAGGCAAAGGAAGGATACTATTCGGGAGTATCTTACACTAAAGCTTAAAATACAGGAAATAAAGGGGAAAGATGGGGAATCCCAGGGAATGTGAATCACAGGAAAGTCACAGGATTGTATGAGGAGAGGGTCCCAGTAGGTGGATCTTGCACTGGCTCATATTTATTTTATGAAACTGAACAGTAAAATTCTACAGATCGTTACCTTTTTTTAATTATCTTCACTGAAATGAGACACGAGCCTTCATATTTTCAATAAACATCTGAATCAAGACGTAGCTGTGGATGTCCTGCTGGTTTAGAGCTTTTTGGTACGTTGTGGTTTGAGTGGGAAGGGAAAGGTTGCGTTGTGAAAATGAAACAGCTTGCATCTTGAAGATAGCTTTCTTTGATCTATTACATAAAAATGACTGGAAAGAGAGAACTGAGGTCAGCATACACACAGCCTTGTGCTGTAACCCACACACTGTCTTTCCTTAAGTTGGGAGAGTAATGGATATGCATAATGCAAAGCTTGCTACTGCAAAATGTTCTACGTTTTCCCCTCTCATGGGTACACAAACCCCAAGCTGAGGTTGCTGATCATCCTTAAAGATGCACTTGGAACCGTGCAGCACTGAGCCTGAAAGCATTAATACTGCAGCTTGCTCCAGGCATCACTTTAGAGATATGAAAGTCATATGTTCACTTTATTGTGTATAGAATATCCTGATATTGGAGCAATAAAACTCTGCCCAAACTATTGCAGGTCTAGCCTATGTGTGGTTTCCAATGTTAACAGAAAACCGGAGAAGAGTGACTTGCAGGTTTTCATTCTGAAATGCCAAATGCCCTCTCAAATTGAAGAAAAACTTAGGTAAGTATGCAAAGGCAAACAAAGAGATCTAGACACCTTGCTTTGTAATGGCAGAAACACAAAACTTTACATGTTGAGGACCGCATTTATCCCCATCGAAGGAAGCAGGGAATTAAAAGAACATCCTCTAAGCTGTGCAAACATATAAGCAGCTTTGCACTTTTAAGATGTAAACATGCGGAGATCAGTAATTTGCATGTATCAATATTTTGCTAATAAACACACGCACGAGTTTTTACACCTGACCAAAAGCTGCTATTTTTAATTTAAACTTACACTAAATAGGGCAAGCTGCTTTATGTCCCTAGCCTCATTTCTCAATGCAGGCAACTTCCACTTAGGGCACATAAATACCTTGTCTGTACTGCCTCCATAGGTAAGTGGAAAGAAACATGTATTTTAATGAAAATGAGGAAGTTCATAAAGCTGATGCTTCTAGGGCTTAGCAAGCAATTATATTTACTCTGTAAATACTAGTTGTTACATAGGCCTCCAGTTATGCTGACTGACACTAGCACAGCAAGACGGCCGGGTCAAATGCAATTAGACTGGAAGTAATGTTGGAGTAAAACTCAAATCTGTAACAGGATGAGAAGCTGACAGCAAAAGCCCATTTTCTCCCTCCCCATTGAGGTCATGGATGGTACAACAGAACGCACTTACTGTGTAACGTCTCTCCATCACTCTAGCTAAGAGGAAAAACAAATCAAAAATGTATTTCTTATTTAACATCCAGCAACAGCTCAGGTCTCAGCCTCTAGACTCCATTCAAACGCTAATGCTCACATGAAGCTGTTAGTCAATTACAAGACTGTTTTTTCCTTTCTGTTCCCTTTTTTTTCCCAAGAGCAAAATTCCTTATGACATTTTGTGTGAACCCCCCATAAAATTGTGCCACAAAACATACCAGAGGAAAATAAAATCCTTATTATTTTAACATCTCAGTGTTGGCTGTAAGCAGTTGGTACATTTTTTAATTAGTGGTTGTACTTTGGATCCTCGTCACTGAGAGGAGACAACTAACATATACCTTGAAAAATCCTTATTGAAACCCTCTGGAATATAAACCGAGCTGTACTTACATGCATTCTCTGAAGGAAGGATTTAACAAGACTTGAAACGGTGGGATTTGCTTGCTATTTCTCAAGTAATGAACAAACAAGAGAATTGTAATGGCCAACTGATATTTAGCTAAAATAACCTTTGTGAATGGATGCTTATTTCAAAGAGATATTTAATTTCATTTTATAACTATCTTAAGCAGAATAACAACTCTTTCATACTACATTTGTTCACATATTGCATGTCAGCAAAAAACACCCCTACTGATTACTCAACCAGGATTATTTCTGACAGGTACTAATACTTAGCATTTATTCACAGTATTTATTTAGTTAGCATTTAGTTAACTATGTCTTCACTTTTTTTGTACACTGAGAACCACTGTACGTTTGCAGATAGTACTGAAGGAACCTGCGGTCCTTTAATGAATTTAAAGGAAGCAAAAATGAAGGGTTGGGGAAAATTTGGCAGTGCTTGACAATGGTGGTGGTGTTTTACAGGGGTATTTAGAGTTGCCATTACTCTTTGCTATTGTGTCGCACAAGAGAGGAAAAATAATATAAACATGAAATCATTATCACCTGGCCTTCATACCAAATGTGAAGGTCTGTGCGTTCATACTCCAGCAGCTTCCATGCTCAGGTTTGTGATCCTGGTGGTGCTACTGGGATTTCCCAGTGGGGCTGTGAGGGTTACAGAAGCAGAAAAGCGCGGTCTTACTCACTTGAAAGTGTGATAGACATTTGGGTCCAGAACTCACATTCTAATCTCTCTAGTATTTTAAAAAAGTATTGTATGGAGCAGAGTGCTCTTGCACAAAGGGGAAAGCAGACAACTCAGCCAGAAAACACTTCGTAGACCACAGCAGAAAAACAGACAGAGAAATGTCTCCACAGCCACTGGGAAGGGGGCAGGGAAACCAGAAACGAAACCTCTGACACTTTGCTGCCTTCAAGGCCGTTGCAAAGCCTTTGTCCTCCAGAAGCCTTTGTCGTCCAGAAGGCAAAAGCCAGGAACCGCTGTGCCCAGCAAACAGACCGAATGTGCTGGGCCAGTCGCCTGGTGGTTGCTGTGGTGGGGGGACAGACATTACGTCCTCCTTCCCGGGAAGGACATCAAGCTTCCTGCCCAGGCGTTCCCCTTCCTGGAGCCAAAGACGACTGAACAATCCTACTTTGGAACAGTGCAGAGAAATATTCAAACAGGTGGGAAGCGAACTTACTTAGCGTTTCCCATGGAGCAAATCCACATTGTAGACCCCACAGTAGCACCACCAAGAAACAGTGATCCAGAAGTAACAAACTGCGGTTTCACATGGATTTGGGCACTGCTATGGATCCTGTGAGGTCCAGCTGAAGTTCCATTCACAACAGAGGGTATCAGAAAATGTCTATCATCTGCTATGTGACTTTTCTGGTGCCTAATAGTGCACAAACTGATACTACAGCCTTTCCTTCAGCTGGGGTATTTACAGAGGCTTCTATAAGCTTTCCCTTCTCTGGCATAGTTCCTGTTTCCATAAAAATTGTGGGAACTCGGATAGCTCAGCCCTCAGTTAACTTGGCTTAAAACTGGCCAAAGGATTCAGAAGTAAATGGTAAGGCAAACCTAGTGGCACACAAGCACATTGTGACAATACAAAGTGTGTTTGTGATGGATGCTCGGCTAAAAAATAGTCAGATTAGTCTAGTTTAGATCATGGAAGCTATTAGGAATTGATTATTAAATGGCTACTTAACTTATGGCCTGACTTCAGGGTAGAGTTTGGGGGTGGGGGTAACTGATTGATCCAAACTCATATTTCCACACTGTAGACTTTTTTAATTGCTTTGAAGTTCAATCCTAACTCTAAACTTTTGGAGTTTGTTGGGCTTTTTTGGGGAGATACCTACAAAAAGTGGACAGTATTTTTTCCTTTTTACTATTAATATGCTTGTAACTTCTAATTAATAAGGGGGTTAAGCTACCTGAATATAAACCCAGCTATTTTGGTATTTGCTGTTACCAAAAAAATCTTATTATTTAGGAAAAGCATGTTGTCCAAGACTGAGTGCTGTTAAATTAATGATTCTCTATGAAAATAAAAAACACAAAGAGCTTTTGCATTGGCTTTGTGTCAAGAAACTGTCAAATTTATTCAGACTTTATGGATGCACATTTTATGGAAATAAATACATTATTTGAATATTGCTTCTAAGCCTCATGGAAAATAGTTTCAGCTAGACACACTTGTGAAGACTAAGGTGTATCATTAAATTGCAATGAAACTGCTGGCTCGGGATACCAGCTACACTAACATAACTCCATCAAGACATTTGCACTATGTTGGTGTAAAACTGGCTCAACAACTAGATGAATCACTCTCAGTGCTTTTGTCTCTGTCATGCTGACTTGCTTTACTAATCGGCTCTTCTCTTGAACATTCAGAGGCATTTTCATTTTGCTGTATTTCTTTTTCTGCCTTACACCACTTTCTATTAACCACCCGTAAGTGATTCGCTGTGGGATGACCTCAGGTTTTGTTGAAACTGAGCTATTGCTTTGTTTGCTGTAGAGAATGTTAAATTAAATCAACCCCTAAGACAAAATGAATATTTGGCATAAAACTTGCTCTGAAAGGTTAATGAACCTCAGAAATTCTCCTGAGTGAAGGAAAGAGGCCATACCTAACCAATATAAAACTTATGCAGCAAACACTGCACTTCTAATATAATCCATCGGATTTCAGTGAGGTTACAGTGGGAATAAATTTGACCTGCGTGAGTCAAACCCATCCTTCTTTTCAGGAGAGGTACAATATCCGGTAAGGAAAGAATCACCTCTCACCTGCCAGTAGCTTAATGGGAAACTCCAGGTCAATGTATGAGCATAAAACCACATGGCTTTTTTCTGTTACTGTACCTGTTTTATTAGCTGCAATAGATTTCCCAGGCATTAGAGGAAGCTAAAATATATGCAAATAAAACTAAAAATTCCTGCAAGGAAGGTTTTTTGTGACCTAAAATAATTCAGTACTTAAGAACAAAAAATGTGAACACATTATATTTTTTGATATCTTGCAAATTTTTGTGATTGTGGTTACCAGTGAATTATTAACCAGAGGATGAGACCAGTTCTCAGAGGAGAGAGGAGCAGTCTGAGGGAAAATAGTAACATAGGACCGAAATGTGAATTTACCATTCAATCTTTTAGAAAGGAAAGGAAAATACCTTTGGGTTCCATTTTATTTATTTGGGTTCCATCTTATTTCATTTTTTAAAGATTCAACAGTTGAGATATTCAGAAGCAGTGAGGATGTGAGGCAATTTGTAGGAAATCTGATGGTTTTGGTGTCACTGTAGTGAACCTGAACCTTCATTCTTAGAAAAACATAAATGGGATAACTTTAATGACCTTTTCCATAACAAGCTGATCCTCAGAGCTGGAAAAGGCAGTATCTCCTTTGGGAAAAGCATCTAAAAGTATTAAGCTCTTATTTTAGATACCTCATCTGAAAGTCTAAAAAAAAGGGTGCATCCTGGCCAGTGCATCCTCAAAGCCGTTGACTTTGGCAACTAAAGACTCATATTTTTGCGAAGTTACTTTAGATTTATATCAGAATAAATATTACAGAACAAATGTAACCTAACAGACAGCTCAATCACTTACTAATCTTTGTCCTGCCTGTGGTGCTAGTTGAGGCCCCACTCTACACCTGAGCATTGCACTGCAGTACAGGTTGTTCATTTCCTAAAACTTGCAAGAGCGTAAGGAATTCTCTGTGCACAGACCCAAGCAGTGACAAAGCCAGCACCCTCTGGAGAGGCGAACGCTGGGATGGCAGGATGTTAAAGGAGAATACCACTGCACCATTGCCTTGCTTGTGTACTCCTCACAAGGTACCTCCCATGAAGACAAGATCCTGCATCAACTGTTACACTCGCTCTGTTTAACTCATTTTTTTTGAATTTTAATGGAAGAAAAGCACCCAAATCTTCTCAGCTCATTTGAAAAAGTGGTTAATAGCAACAGTGATACAGGGTTAGGGATATCGACAGCTGGGCCACTGCTCAGGAGGTGGGGAAGAAGGGCTAGAAACAGTGCTAGATCCAAGACTGCTAATTAAAATATACTGATTTAGACATCTGTCATTAAGATATCTCTTAGGTCAACTCTTATATCCCTATGCCAGGACAGGTTTACATGATATTCATGAAAGTTTCTTTATTAGTACTTTTGGTCAGCGTAGTTTTAAAAGATCCAGTGTGAAGGGGATTTCCAGGGCTGTCTGGCGAAGTCTGAGGCAGCCCAGCAAACACTCCCACACTGCAAGCAGGGTATTGCTTTGCCTGTTCTTTATGCCTCTCAGCGTTAGGTGGTTGTGTGGGAGGAGGGATCAGCAGCCAGTAGAGGTTAGCTTCTTATGGAGAGGTTATGAATGTTATTTAGTCCCTAAAAGATAAAGCAGAGAAGCACTTTCTGAATATTGAATGGCAAGAGAATCCACGTGGGAGTAGGATCACTAATACAGAACTGAGGATAAAGAATATAAAATCAGGTTAGTGTGGAGTTAGCCCATTAAGCCGTAATTTAAAATATCTAAATGGACAGGTCCCAGCCCCCCCATCTCTTTACCATCCCTTATTGTCAGCTCAGAAATAAGATATAGTAGTTGGTAACCTGTGTTTTACTATCCTGAATAAGAAGGGGAAAAATGGAGTAAAATTATGAGTAAATGTTTCTTATCGTGTTATTTGTATTCTGCCTTTTGCAGAGCATATTATAATGGAAGAGGGAATATTACACCACCAGAGGCAGAAATTCAGTTCATGGTTCACTGCAGATTACAGTGACTGGAAAAGAAAAACAAAATCAGTAAACATTTTCCTTTTTGTTCATACAATATTGCTATAGCAGCAATGACTGGTGCGAAATTTTCCCACTAACCCTTTATATGTGTAAATATTTTGAAAGCTTCCTGAAAATTACAGTTAATTTGCAAAACACAATATTTCTGCAACCTTTTTTGTACTTGACTAACTCAAATACATCTTCTTCAAATGACTTTTACTAATACATGTTTAAGTATCAGTGAGGAATGCACGTCTTATACAGACAAAAACAACAACAAAAAATCAGAAACAACACCTCCCCTCCACAAATCACATAACCTGAAGGAAAATAGCACTGCTTCCTCCTCACCACAACTCAGTTACGTGATATGTGTACATGAATGAAGCAAAACAGCAGCGTTACTTCATACAGTTTTGAATGCCATAGACATGAGTAAGCTGATTCCAACTGAGTTAGAAACTGTATTCTTACATTTCTGCATTTGCCCAGCTTGTCTGGGCAATGACAGTATTGCTATTGCAACTTGGAATCTTTCTTTTCAATTTTAGTAAAAGCACAAGTTAATTTTCTCAGATTGTCATTACTTCTGATTCTTTTTGTTTAAAGAAAGCAAAAACCCCATGAATAAATCTGTAGCTAGATTAAGTCATTTATTTGTTTCATCTCATTAAAACTTTATAAGAATAACGGTTAACATTCTTTTCTTGCTTCTGTGTTAGGAACTAAGAATAGATTCCTGCTTACAGTTACAGCAGGGGGTGGAGATCAAAGCATATTTAAAACCAGGTGGAAACCGGGAGGAGCAAAGGGAGATAGGGTCTGTTCTGCAGCTTATAGCCCTGGCCTTTGCTGGGAGTTGTCTAGGTCTCGGGACTTCAGGGAATTCCCCAGCAGCACACCTATGTAAATAATTGTCCTGCTCCTTTCACCTCATGAGAAAGGCCACCTGAAAGATCCCATAGTTTCCTATTAGGATCAATCCTCTTTTGTGTTATCATCCTCAGTTAGGGTTGCTAGCTGGGGTAAGCAGTTACATCTGCTGTCCAGGCCCCCTTCCCATCATTCATTGTATCACCGTTTAAAAAGGAGGAAAAGATGAACTACTGACATCTTCAAAACAAGTTACACCATGCTGGAAATTGGAGGAAAATTATTCAGGCTGTGTTCTGGATGTGAAGGTTCTCCTGAACACCTGATTTGTTAAAGCAGATATCTCAAAACTAAAAATTCTTTGACAAAGATAAAAGAGAAAGCCTGTTCATGACATCAGCATGGACCAGAATATCAAAACACTTTCAGATGTGCAGGATAACCAAGATAAGTAACTTCCCACCCTCTCTTTGACTCTTCTCCAGCCAACAGGCTCCACATACAGTAAAGGAGAAATGGGTTGGTTCAACCCATAAAATCCTGGGCATACAGACAAAGCAAAGAAATATTCTATCAGGAAGTATGAGCAGGCACAACTCTACTTTTTGTAACCAAAGTAAGTGTCATCAAATAGAAAAATTAGTGTGGGGTTGGTTTTTTTCATGAAGAAATGGTGGATCTGTTATTTCTATGTTTGTTAAGGTGTTTATGCAGCGTACCCGGGTATTTTGACATCTTGCAAAGATTTACAAATAGAAATAGTAATAATACCTTAACAAAGTTGGAATAATAATAACAGCAACAACTCTTATATATTTTTAATTTTTTTGTTGTTGGTATTATTATTATTACTACTACTTACTCCATCTGACAGCTTACCTTGTTAGTGAATTAGGTTTCAAGACCAACAAGAAAGCTCTTCCTTGGATTTCTCATACCAAACCCCAGGCAAGTGACTTACTACACCCAACCACATCCCTCTTGTGTCTCTACCTCTTTACCTTGGAAACTCACTGCCAGCAATCCCGCCTCATGAATGCACACAAACTGGACCAAAATAGCTACTTCTTATCTTACCCTTTCATCAAAGTTTCAGAACTTGCTGAACCTGTCCAGGTTAGAGTGAAACAGTTAAGAAAAGTGTCTGGGATTTATATTGTCTGGCTGTGTGTATGCAAAGTGTGAAAGAAACAAATATTCTATTTTCACAGCCTTCTGAATGATTTCTAATATTGCTTGCAGGCTTCCATTTTATTACAAGTTGTACATGATTTGCTACATTTCTGGAAAAGTGTAGAAACTGTAATAAAAACTGGTATCACAGAGAGAAACAATAGTTAAATGGTCTAATAATAAAAGTAAGTTGGAACAGATCAATGTTGTCAATCTGTCTTCAGGTAATTCTTTCTTAAAGGAAATGTGGCTGCTTGAGTTAACTGGCAAACGGCTGAGAGTTTGGTAGGGTAATCCAAGCCAAGAATTATCTGTGCTGTTTAAGATCTTCACTGCCAATGAAAATAGGATTATGCTTTGGGTCCACAATCCAAAATTAAAATACCAAACTAGCTGCCAGTGTGTTTGGATCAGGCAAACATTCCCTCTGAGCCCTTTCAGTCTTACCTCATCTCAGAAAAGCAATTTTGGTTTCAGTTTTGCACTAGGCAACTTCTTGGCTGCTGTTCACCACATTTCTGTTTCCTTAGAAAGGACATAATCCCCTGAGATACACAGGAGTTTGCAACACCCTCTTTCCTGAATACAAGCCTTGCAATGCTCAGTGACCTCTGGAGCGGTAACACATTCAAAAATAAAGACATGGTGGGTGTTAAGCATGACCCCATAGATGCATAAACATGCCTTTCTTTATTCAAGTGTTACTCTGCGGTCTTCAGGAGGATATTAATGTGAAAAGGTTATTCATAAAGCACCTGTAGCTGAGCCAGAGCTCCAGATAGTGTGAACACGTGTGCATCTGGTAACAGGAATGGAGCTTCACCACTCTATACCTATACTGAGAGGCCAAATTGGGCCATTAATATTAGCCTGGAATGAATTAGTATCGAATCTTGAATTGAATATATGAAAGTATTCAAATATTGTTTCTTTGTATCAAAGCAGCTAATTTTTCAATACCCAAGGTGAGCTGAATCCTAAGAGGCTCCTGGGACTTTGGATTTCCAAGTAGATTGAGGAGACTTGCACAAGATTTCTACTCAAGGTCGCTGTCTTTCTAAGGCCCTTTGACACTTATGCATTTGTTTTAAACATATTTGTATAAAGTAGAATGATAGACTAAGGGATACTTTTAAAAACAACAATGATTTTCCTGTGGTCAGCATTTTAAAATAAACTATTATCACAGGGGAAGAAGACCAGCCTGGCTAAATAGAGAGCTTTGGCTGGACCTCAGGAACTAAAGGAAAGTTTACATTGTTTGGAAAAGGGGGTTGGCAACTTATGAGGAATACCAAGATGTAGTGAAGCTATGCAGGGGGAAAATTAGAAGGGCCAAAGCCCAAGCAGAACTCAGCTTGGCCACTGCGGTTAAAGATAATAAGAAGAGGTTCTTTCAGTATATCAGCAGAAAAAGGAAGACTAGGGAAAATGTAGGCCCTCTGATGAATGAGATGGGCTCCCTAGTGGTGGAAGACACAGAGAAGGAGGAGTTACTGAATACCTACTTTTCTTCAGTCTTCACTGCTAAAGCTGTCCATCATGAATCCCAGAACCTGGAGGCAAGGGGGAAGGTCTAGAGAGAGAAAGATTTTCCCTCAGTTGAGGACGACTGGGTTAGAGACCACTTGGCCAAGCTGGACATCCATAAGTCCATGGGCCCTGATGGGATGCACCCGCGAGTGCTGAGAGAGCTGGCAGATGTTATTGCTAGACCACTCTCCATCATCTTTGGAAGGTCATGGGGAACAGAAGAGGTGCCTGAGGACTGGAGGAAGGCCGACATCGCTCCAATCTTCAAAAAGGGCAAGAAGGAGGACCCATGGAACTACAGGCTGGTTAGTCTCACCTCTGTCCCTGGGAAAGTTATGGAGCGACTTGTTCTGTATGTCATCTCCAAACACGTTAAAGAACAGGAAGTTATTGGAAGTGGTCAACACGGATTTACCAAGGGTAAATCATGCTTGACCAATCTGATAGCCTTCTATGATGTTATAACTGGTTGGCTGGATGAGGGGAGAGCAGTAGATGTCCTCTACCTTGACTTCAGCAAGGCTTTTGACACTGTCTCCCATAACAATCTCATTAGGAAGCTGAGGAAGTGTGGGCTAGATGAGGAGATAGCAAGGTGCACTGAGAGCTGGCTGTGTGACAGAACTCAGAGGGTTGTGGTTACTGGAGCAGTGTCAAGTTGGAGGCCTGTAACCAGTGGTGTCCCCCAGGGGTCAATATTCGGTCCAATCTTGTTCAATATATTCATCAATGATCTAGATGAGGGGACAGAGTGTATCCTCAGCAAGTTTGCTGATGATACCAAACTGGGAGGGGTGGCTGACACTCCAGAGGGCCGTGCTGCCATCCAGCGTGACCTGAACAGGCTGGAGTGCTGGGCAGAGAAGAACCTAATGAGGTTCAACAAGAGCAAGTGTAGGGTCCTGCACCTGGGGAGGAAGAATGCTAGGCACCAATATAGGCTAGGGGTGGACCTGCTGGAAAGCAGTTCCGAGGAGAAGGATCTGGGGGTCCTGGTAGATAGTAAATTATCCATGAGCCAGCAATGTGCCCTTGTCACCAGGAAGGCCAATGGAATCCTGGCCTGCAAAGGGAAGAGTGTGGCCAGTAGGTCGAGGGAGGTCATTCTCCCCCTCTACTCAGCACTGATGAGGCCACAACTGGAAGACTGTGTCCAGTTCTGGGCTCCCCAGCTCAAGCGGGACAGGGAACTTCTGGAGAGAGTCCAGTGTAGGGCAACAAAGATGACTGGGGGATTGGAGCACCTCCCTTATGAGGAAAGGCTGAGAGAGCTGGGACTCTTTAGCCTGGAGAAGAGAAGGCTGAGGGGAGACCTTATTCTTGCTTAGAAGTAACTAAAGGGCGGGTTGAAGGAGGATGGAGGCAGACTCTTTTCAGGGGTTCCCAGGGACAGGACGAGGGGCAACGGGCACAAGCTGGAACACAGGAAGTTCCATTCAAACCTAAGAAAAAACTTCTTTACAGTGAGGGTGAGAGAGCACTGGAACAGGCTGCCCAGGGAGGTTGTGGAGTCCCCTCCTCTGGAGGTTTTCAAGACCCGCCTGGCTGCAGTCCCGAGTAATGTGCTGTAGGCATTCCTGCGTCAGTCAGCAGGGGAGTTGGACTAGATGATCTCTGGAGGTCCCTTCCAACTCTAAAAATTCCGTAAGTCCGTGATCATACTATCAGAAAAAGAATCTCAGAATAATCTCAATTCAATCTAAATGCCTGCAGTTCAACAGATCAACATGATTAAAAGGAACCATAGCTTGGACTGATGGACTGACCCAAATATCTTCAACTGACAATGAACACTCCTTAACTTTTTCTTTCTGTTTCTTTGAGACTTACCTTGATTGCATTTAACAAGATTCTTCAGTTTTTCCACAGCTTTCTGTCTCAATAGAACACTGTTTTTATTTATTAATTTATTTCGAGTTCATATATTTACTTTTATTCTTACTTACTTCTTGTTATACTGTTTTGTCTGCATTTTAATTTCTTTTCCCATTAATCTCCAACAGTTTGGTTCAGGTCTTCTTAGAGCAATGCAACAAGGTATTCAAAGTGATGCTGTAAAACACCAAAATGATAGTTGTTTTCAGTATATAATGATAGTAAAGCAAAAGCCTATTAAAGTTTAAGATATTACAGCTTTTTTTTTTTCTATATGTCATGAACCCACAATAATTTCTTTTTGCCAGCGTTCTTTTTCTGTTAACAATAAAGAAGTCGATAAGCATCCTATGGAATTTATGGACTAAAAATACAATATATAACTTCAAGTTTATGTGCCATGTCCATTAGAAACACAGGTTCATGTTTGGCAAATGCAGACAGCTCTCATTTATCTGCGAGCAGGTATTGTGCTCTGTTGGTCATCCATGCTAGGGATACAAAGCCTCATGTCCAGCAGGGTGTTTAGTAATACATGAAGCACATCATGAATACAGCTGTACTGCTTCTGGGGCTGGAACAGACCCAGGAATACAACACCTACTTTCCCACAGAGCTTTGAGTAATAGACTCTGCTGGATCCAAGTTTTATCTGCGCACAAATTTAAGTCCACAATCAAGAGTGTTGGAGAATAGCCTGAGTCTTGCAAGCCCAGCACTGAAACAGGAATCCTTGCGGTGGTGTTTCTGTATCATACACAACAGACCCTGATGTACTTGTTTTATTCATTGTTTTCCATTATGCAGCACAGCTGAGCCTTCTCTTGCCCTGGCCCCTATCAAGATGTAAGGAGCAGTATGAAAACTATGTACAGTTTGCATGATCATATTCCAGACATAGCACAGTACTGATAAGATATAGTTTTCCCTGCTGTTTAGCACAGCAGCCAAGGACCTAATCCAAAATCCGCTAAATCAGTGGGTATCTTTTTGTTGACTTTAAACCAAGGCCTAATAAGTAAAGCCAGAGAAATGCTTCTCTAGCTTATACTTGAGAGGTGTGTACTCTGAGTCAAAGCAGATGTTTGTAAGAGATGAATTGCCCTGATCAGTAAATTCTACAGTAAGTAGATACTATTTAATGACTGCAGAGGTTGCTTTGGGAATCAGCTCCTCCTGGATTAATTGGAGTGCTGTCTAAAAAGCAGTCTCATCAGTTCTGAGCTTGAATTTTATTGGTAATTGAGTGTTTATCAATAGGAACATGTCTTTGTATCATTTATTTAGTACACATACCTTACAAATGAAGCAGATTAATAGTAGTCAATTACAACATCATTTTAAAGTAAAATTGCAAGTAATGTGTTAGCCCCTAAGAGACTACCTCTAAGTTAATATCTGTGTTGAAAACATAATTACTTTATTTTGTCTTTCAGCATTACCATCAATTTATCTCCCCTGGGAGAGAAACTGAAGTATCTTACAAGGAGGAGAGTAAGAGAAGTCAAAAACACTTTGAGGTCAATGAGAAATGTCTTTTTTCTTTTTTTTTTATGTGTCATATCCTTAATTTACAGTCACAAAGAAACAAGCTGCACTAAAATATAAATGATCTGCAGCTGGAATTTGTTGCCCTCTTCTGCAGATTTTATAGGATCTCCACCAGGAATTGCAACAATGCAGTTCAGAAAATTTCTCAAAGGTGCAGAATTAGGCAACAGAAATTGGTTAATTCAGTCAGATCTCCTTTGTTCTGGCTCTGAATTATGAACAAGCCTGAGTGACACAGTACCGCAGTGTCCCCCTAGACACTCAGGACACAGATATACCACTGGCTTCATCAGAAGCCAGCCTGAGTCCTGCTTGGTTCTCTAGGTGCCATGTAGCATCATTAACACTTCATGAGCCCCTTACTGGGGATGCCAGCAACACCATCCCCTCTTCTCACCAGGTCTGGCCCCAGCACAGGACCGCCCTGGCACCCAGAGGGTGAAAGCAAAGACGGTAGCTCTGCCTGGAATTAGTCTGGGAGAAACTCTGCTGGATGTGAAACTTGTGAAAGAGCATTTCCCTTCATTCCCTTGATTTAGCGCGTGCTAGTTAACATCCCCTGCAATTGAAACGTATCAATCACCACAGAGAAATAGTGTGATCTCTCCAAAGTTCACCACTGCAGACTGGCACCAGGTAGTACTGACAGCAGTATGTGAGACGCTGCACTTTAGATAGCACATCTATCTGAACCATCCTTGCTGTACAGACATGGACCAGTAATCTGTGATCTACTGAATCCAACAACAGATAAGTACAAGTTGATGATACAACTCTACCATAAAAATTATTGGTGTTCAGTAAGAACATCACAAGAAGCATCTGGCACTAGAAACATATGGAATGAAAACTAAAAAAGAAAAAAAGAAAGAAAAAATAAAATGGAACTCTGTCCAAGAAGATTCTTGGAGCTGTCTCAGCATTTTAAGACAAATGCATAGAAGACAGAGGGTTCACACTTCCCTACATTTGGGTAGTTAATCTGTAGGCCATAAATCTTTTCTCAGGTTACTAACTGAGCTAACTTTCTTATATTCCAGCCATAAAACCATTCACTGTTTTGTTAGGGGTTCTTTTTGTAAAACCATATGCTTCATTAGGCTCTAAAGCCCGTTTTTTTGAAGTGGAATTAAAGCCAGTTCAGCAAATTAACATCCGGTGATATAATTATGAGGGAAATTTGGGCTGCTATGACAGGCAACTTTTCATCCCTTCGTCCACCTCAGTCCCCAGCTTCCTGCATGTCGAACATCCCGTGCCCTGTGTGTCTAGAGATCTGTTCTGTCAGCATGAGCAAAGCAGGGATTAAGGGCTTTATCTCAGTCTCCATGGCATCCTATATATTATGAAGAAAACCTTCCGTGATAGCAAGTGGAAACTGAGAGCCACAAAGGTACTTTGTGTATGACATGATCTACTCTGCCATTGGGATATTTTTTTGCATTGTGCAAATCCCTTTCCCATACATTGAAGATTTGACCTTGCAACTGACATTGGCTTTTCTAGATTAGTTTGGCTTCATACTTTCTTTGGTTCCACATGGTTGAGGCACACTCACCACTGTTGTACTGCAAGACAAGAAAATTACCCAAATAACACTAATCCTGAAAAATATTTATTGTCAATGAACAGATGAATTACCAACTCCCAGACTGGTCTGTACAGAGGCACATTCTGTTATACTTTAAATATTCCATGAAATATCATTTGAAAGCTAGACAACATGAGATGACACAGTCCAGCTCACGAGACGGTTTATTACCGTACTTTTAAGGTTTCTACTCCAAGGAATGAAAGGCCTTTGAATTTTCCAATTATATTGAGATCACCCTTATTGCAAGATAGGTTAAGATGGAAGAAAAATAGAGAAGGCATTTACCAAATACAAAAAACACAACTGAAAAAGCTTTAGAAAGAAATGAGTGGAAATTTGCTGACTCCTGTTTCTTTCTGTGCCCCAAACTTTTCTTTAGGGTGAGTTGAAATGCAAGCCCAGCTCCTTCTTCTGTTCTTCCAGGATTTCTTATCAATAGCTTCCAATAAGAGGTAGTTCCAAAATTCTGTCCCCAAACTATTGCTTATCTCTTTTTGCTTTGGAAATACTAATATTCCTTGGGCATGCCCAGACAAGGGAGTCTCTTGCCCCAAAACTGAATGGAATGTGCTAATGACTGAGCCCTGCAAAGAGAATTACTCTATTATAATTCAAATGCCAGAGCAGAGCCTTTCACCAAAACCTTATATTTTCATATAAATGTATAATTTGATAATTATATCTTATGCGGTTACATTACCAGAATTAACATAGGCAAATCATTACTGGGTTTCATTAGAAAGTAGATACAATGGTAACTAATTGTTTCAGAATATTAATAGTTTTTTGGGATCACTAAGTCCTAATCTTGTTATTGACACATTTGTTTTCTTCATACTACAACAAGGAGTCTCTGCATTTTCCTCCTATCCCTTTTCTTGGGTAACATCTGTGATTATATCCTGTCTAGAAATTAACTATTTGTTGAGAAGAACGTGGTTCTTTGTCTCCGAACTCTGAGAATTCCCATACAAATTTCTTCAGAAGTATCTTTCTTGCTACACTATCCAATATTCCTAAACAGCTTAAATGGGACATTCAGAGGGTACTTAAATCTACGAGAGAATAAATTGTTTACCTAACCATGAGGTCAGGGGAATATGTGCTTTATGGACAGCTGAATAGAAATGGCAACTATTGTATTTATATAACGTGTATAGTCTTGCAATAACACATAAGTGCTAAAGAAAAAAATTGAAATCAGCACCACCCAGTCAGCTGTATGATGAAAATGCAACTTCAGCCAACACTGGATCCAACAGAGCTGATGAAAGATAAGGTCAAGTTCATAATGAAGTCACTAGATGATAATCTCATTTAAATTTTGGATAAGGCATTTGGGTGGATGTATGGTGAGGTCATAGGAGGAAATGTAATGCAGACTTTAAGAAAATGTTGGGTTTCAAGTGACATAGTGGAGGCAATGATGACATTGAGAACAGAATATGCAGGAGAATTACCATCAGTGGAATGTGATGGGGATTGACTGGTTACACCACCCTTTCTTTCTGTGTGGGAGAAATACAAATGCAGTATAACTGACCAGCCCTCTGCATAAATAATGAATTTTCAATGCTCTAGTTACATATTTTATAGATCTGTTTCTGTCAGGCACAACTGCATAGATAAAAAAGCATATGGGTTCAGACAGGATTAAAAATAAAAAAAAGAACAACTACCAGTGTGGTTTTTTGCCTTTTTTTTAATCAAGTCCCTAATACTTTAAAATCAAAATTGAATCTGAAAAATTTTCCTTTTAAAAAATAGTAACTACCCTCCAAGTTTTTCTTTTTCACATGTAAAATGCCAAATGAATTTCAATAGTTGCTTGTTCAGCACAAAGAGCCTTAAAATCCTGCAGAAATCCTGCTATAATTCCTGTCCCTTCTCAGTGCAGTAATGTTTTTAGAAAATGAAAAAAACATTTCCTTGTAATTGAATTTTTTTTGTCAGGAGTGAAAATAGACTAATTAATAAGTATAACAAAGTTTTGAAAGTCACCCATTGAAAAAAATACAAGGTGCCATGGAGTGTCCCAGGGATACTAAATCTACTTAAGTAATAAAGTAAATGAAAATGTAATTAGACCTAAACATTTCAAAAACACAGGTGATTTGTCAGGTCTGTTCACACAAGCGGGCTTGTGTGAGGCTGGCCTTTGGGACACAGACTTTCAAGTTACCAAGCAATTAAATTAAGTGCTGCGTACTTCAAATTTCATTTGGTTTCAGGGAAAGGAAAGGCCCGTAGGGAACCGAGTAGACTCAGGGCCCACTGCTACCCCCTGGAAATGCTGAAACGGCTGTGCAGGGGTTGGCCATGGCCATTGAGGAATAATAATAAGCATTTCCTTGCCATCAAGAGTCATCATTAGCTTTTCCCTTGATCTTCCTAGGGCAAGGACTAAGTTCACTTTTGGAAATAATTGTTGATAAAGCACTTAGGAAATGTACAGCACTGTGAAGATGCCACAAGGAAATGTTATCACTATTCTTGCTTGAAGTAGTACTGCACAAGGATTTTCATAATGCAAACTTCTTGACAGGCACCTTTGGTATTCACCCATTTTCTGTTTCAGGCAGTTAACAGACATTTGCGTCAGCAGGTGGGGGGAACATCTGAAAATGGGAAAAAAAAAACATTCCTGAAACTCATTAAGAAAATTCTGGGTCTTAAGCTTACAAGATCTGTCAGTTGCTAAATGGCTCCATCTTCTCTGTACGAGTTCCGCAATGCTTTCTGCCTTCGGAGAGAAGTATTGTCAGAGGGAAGGGTAGCAGGAGGACTTCACAGGGATGTAAGTCCTCTCTCCTGAGCAGCCCTTCCTCCCGCATGCATTTCAATTTCAACCTTAAAGATGAAATGTTTGCATTCTACCACACTTTTGTTAACAATGTTAATTATTATCGTCATCAGGAATTAGTAACAATAAACCCTGTCTAGACAATTTCCCTTGATGTGACCTTACAGTGCATTAAAAAAAAGTTATGCTTCATCTGGGGAATATTTTTCTTTCTAATAGTTGGCAATTTACCTTTGGAAATTAGTATTTCAGAATCTGAGGGCATCTAAGGGTTGCAAAGTCTAGTGATGACACACCTCAGTGTTTAACAGCTTTGTACACTCTGTCTTACATTTAAAGGCACCAAAGCATGTCATTATGAGACCATAATGCACACCCTGTCATGTCTTATCGCTTAATTAGGTCACCTAGTCTGCCCACCTCATTAAGTGCAATGGCTAACACTGTATTTCTACCATTTTTTCAGATTGCTTTTAAAACTCCCAAGGGAAGGTGCTTCCACTAGTTTCTTTGCAGGATTATTTCATATTCCAGTATATCTCACCATTATGAATGGTTTCTTGACTAGTTTTCTATTTATTTAATATCAGGCAATTATTACTTTTCTTCATGACTGCAAGGATTTCACATCTCCTTATCACATCCATATCTCCTATATCATTTCTCTTTCTCTCCATTTTTCTTTTCAAATAATTACATATTTATAGCTAAAAATTAAAAATTAATGAAAAATGTTCAGTTCCTTCAGCATCTAGGATTTTATTTTACATAAAAATTCTGGAAACTTTAAACAGTATGCACGGCTAGACCTATCACAACTGCAATCTAAACACCAGCATGGCTCACATTCCTTCTCTCACCCACAGCCTGACCACAGAGGCACCTAAAATTAGGTGGCATTTTCCAGTTACGGGACACTTAAACAGAAGCACCTATTCTTCCTTTCTTCTTCATGGAGCTCTGGCCACAATCCAAGCTTAAAAGCACCACAAGGAGCTGCTGAGACTCAGTAGGTTTGGGCTGAATTTACTTACAAATATGGTGAGAAGAAGAAGACGCATTTTGCACAGAGCTCGGTAGCTGGAATATATGCCTAGAAATTGGGAGCAACCTGAGATGCAAGCTTTCTAGAGGCTAAAGGAGTTTAAATAGATATCTGCTGTCTCCCTAGAGATAACCTTTACCACCTGGCTATTTGGTAGTTTCTCCACCACTCCAATCAAAGTTGGGTAACCATGCAAAAAGGAATGCAAAGTTTAGGAATGTAGAGAGACAATAAGGAGGAGATATCCGGGATCCTTAACCTAGTGGTAGATTAATACCCGGAATGGAGCAGAAGAGGAGTCCTGGGTTCTGATTTCAAAGCCAGCCTGCATAATTCAGGCTCATAGCAGCATTTGTGAGTCTTTCTCCTACAATAGCCTTTGTCAGAGCAATCACAGAGCTGCTTAGCTTGAAAAAAAATAATACCTTATGGTTAAAAAAAATGTTTGTGGTCAAAAACTATGAACTGCCTGGTGCTTTCTTAACTTCCTTTTCACTTCATAACGTAGTGACTGGCAGTGGCAGGACTTATAAACAGTGTTATCTCTGATTTGAGGGCAGGAGTTCATCCATTCCCTAATCAGTATTTTCCATTCATTATTTCCGTTAAATATACTGTCCTCTTGTGCCTCTTTTCCATGCTTTAATGTTTGCATATGTATGGAAATCAGTGCTCAGGAAAGAAGATCTGTACCAGGAGTCCACATAAAGTTCCTTAACGGGCTGATACGTGAGCACATGGTGCTGTCTGCTGGGTGCAAAACAGTTCAGCTCCCCTTTGCAACGGGGTAGCAACCTTGCAACAAATAGCCGTGTAGGGAGGTGAAGTGGTACAATAATCATAAAGGAACCCCAATCTTACTGCACACTAACCTTCCTGTGTTGATAAAACCTTATGCAAATTTAAGAGCAAGGCGCAGAGGTGCAGTAAATTTGTGCCAGGTAGGGCAAGTGTATCCAGTATATTAACTATACAATATACAGCCAAGTGTTCACAGCAAAATGAGTAATTTACTTGTCTGTGTTCAAAGCGTCAATGCAAACTTATTGTATTCTTTAACATCTATATTCCAGGCCCAAACACTTTATTACAGGAAATAGCATGGACAAGTGTTTTGACCGAACGAATTTTCTGAGCATGTGAATTGAACTGAATCAATTTTTATAATTTCAAGGCCATTCACTGTGAACACAGTTTAAGACTCCAAGGGAGCACTACAGCAACCCATTCAGACTGAATTGCTTTGAAATTGGTTAAAGGCTACTTCATTTTCTACAGCTACATTTTGGAAAACATGTTTTCATCGGGTAGATTTAATTTCAAGTTGAACTGCTGAATTGATTAAATGTCTTATTGTATCTTACCATAACTTTATTGTAATTCTGAAGTTCCTAAAAAAATAAAACAATAACTAAAAAAAAAGCTACAACAACCATGGTACCTACTCCACCTTCAGAAACTTCTTCAACTCTTGGCAACTAATTTCCTTAAATTTTTTTCTTTTAGATTTTTAGTTTTTTCAATAACAATCCACAGTCTTTTCCCCCTCTGTTTGTTTTCTGTATGAACGTGATCCTACCAGGATGGCCAAGAAGAGCTCTTGATCTGCTTTTTTTTTCCTGTAAAACTATAATGACTCCCAATAGCACATTATTATGAGCAGTTTACAGGAATGTGACATTAAGATTTACTAGGATGCTAAGAGGAGAAAAGTGGAAAGAAGTTGTTTTTTATTCCTGTAACATGGGTTTCTAGGATTCGTTCATATAATCAGTCGTCTTCAGAATAATAGCTCTCACGGTTTTCTGTGGAAGGTGCTCATCAGCACTGCAGAAACAGAGGCTTCTCACCCAGCTGTCCGTACAGTGCCTCACCCCTGGAAGGAAACAGGAGGCACCAGTCACACTTGCAGCTGAATCCCCGCTGAACATGGAGCTTTTGTGAGCGCAGAGCTGCACAGACCGCATTCACCGGTCCCACGGCCAGTCACTGTTACTTGCAAGTACAATTGGAGGTTAAAAATGTTTAGCTAGGGCATTGCTGCATGTGGGTTACCTGCAGCCATGCACACAAAGGCACTTCATTGAGCAGCAGATCATCTGGAAGTCTGTTTTCACAGCTATCGGTAATGGCTTAAGGCATTTTTTACCTATGCATTACTACCCTGTGTTATACGTGAAAATGGAGATATCTGGATTGCATAAAGAGAGTCTTATAATCTGTTTTCCATAACTTAGGAAAGGAATAAAAGATAAACTCAGATTAATGGTTATATACTCTCTCTTACAGTAGCTGCTTAGGGAGTCTCATCTTACTGTAAGTTAAGGGCGAGTTTGCATCTGAACCATCATGATCAACAGCCACCAATTGGCTCCTGTGACTCTGTCCAGCCTTCTTTAAACTTATTTTTATACTTTTTACTTTCACAGCATTTTGTGGCAATAAGTTTAACAGTACATTTATGCAGTCTTGAAAATCTGACAGACAAAAGTATACTGAAAAGTACTAATGCGTTTCTCTCTCCCCTTATGGAAGCCATTGGTCTCCTCTGCCACCCTGTACCTCTCTCTGCCACTGAGCACGGAGCTGGCATTGGCACAGAGCTGTCCACAGCGACTCCTAACTCATTATTCCAACTGGAAAAACCCAATCATTAAGACTGCAAAATTCTTGCATTTTCTTTCCATGCACTTAACTCTGACTATATTGACACTGATTCTCATCTCCTGTTTTATTACCCAGGTACCTGTTAATGAAATCATCCTCTAATTTTTGTCAGCTTTAGTTTTGTCCATCCCAAGTCTTCCTTTGAGGAAAGCTTTTACAGAAATCTCAAAGAAGATAACAAACAGTTTGGGAGGGAAGCACTTGGCAGCCAAGGATTAGGATCAAAGAGTAAACATGGAATATTTCTGATGTTCCAGAATACAAACTGGGAAGATAAGAGCAGCAGCTTCTGACTTCAAAAAGTTTCTGACCACAAAGTTTCATCCCAAGGCTACTTAAGGTGGTCCTTTTTGGGGAGCATTGCAGGCAGGTTCCACAAAACAACCTTTCCCAGCAAAGATTTTCACCTGGAAATTTCTAACCAATTCTTGTATACTCAGTTAGCAGGAACTTCCACTGAACAATAATATTTCCTCTGCAGTCTCATACTGTCAATCATCATCCACACTGTCTTAATTAAATTAGATTTACAGCACCATGCAGCCCAATTTCACAGGGCATTTTCTGAAAAAGTACACAGATAAGGAATTATTAGTACATATTTTTACTGCACCTATCTTTCAGCACAGAGAGAGTGAATTGCAGCCTCCGTGGCACTGTGCAAAATAAAAGAAAGGATTTGCAGCCTCTAATCATGGTGGCTGTATCTACCCCTACTTACTCAAGATAACTGCATTTTAATATATTGATTTAATTTCTAGTTGTTTGTATGTAAATTCCATTCATGGGAGCATTCTGTGTTGAGTACACCCAGGATTCAAGAAAAAGTATATCGCAGCCCAGAAATAAAGCCTATAAATCCTGCAGTTTTATTCTTCCACAGCTGTTCAGTGAGGTATTGCAGTATTATGACTATACTTTACAGATGTTCACTGTGCCTGCATTTGAGTACCTCCAACTGGACAACATATTATCTCTGTAAATGTGTTTCTGTGCACTGAATTGTTTTCAAGTCCATAAAGTTGGAAAATACCACGATTGTTCCAATGTCAGCACTCTGTTTACGCGATGAAGTGTTACGCATGGACTCTCACAGAAGTAAATAAAATTATCCCAAACTGCCACACAGCTGGGGAAAAATGTCGCATTTCTTTCTGACACATCACTTTGGAACAGAGCAGATCTCAGGAAGTAGTACAACTGTGGTAAAAGTTATCTCAGGAGTTACCTATCTCAGTAACCATGTTGCTGTACATATTAAGGCTAATCTCGATATGACTCTCATTTCACTGCAATGGGAGTCCTGCAGCAAGTGATATAGAGCGAGACGGAGTGGAGATAAGGCACTATGAGGAGGCAGAACATTATTTCAATTTAAATTTTAATTTTAAAATAAGCGTAAATACAATTTCACTTATTTTCTTACCAGCCCTTTGTGAACACTCTGCAGAATGGTATCTTCAGTTCCAGAGGTTTATAAAGGGACAGAAAATTTAAGGGCTAGTCCCTTAAAGATGTCAGTGAATGATTTTCCATGAGGGAGCTGTTTCATGCGTCGGTGGAGCCAGTCTGCTTCACACACACCCTAACATTTCATGTAAAATGAAGTCTCCTGTGGTTTCCAAAGAGGCTGTGCTTTGGTAGGTCACTGTGTTACCACCTATTTTAAATCAGGATTTAGCCCTTGTGTCTTTGTTATCTTCCTGTCACAGAGATTCACACACCCTGCTGAATCCTAAACACAGTGTGTGAACTACATATTTACAGGGGCAAAATTAAAAAATAAATAACTTCACAGGGACCGTGCTTGAAGGACAGTCAAGCAGGGCATACGATTTTAAATGTTTCTGATCCAGCGAGGAAAAGATTACTGCTTTCCATATTCATATTTTATATTTTGAGTGACTCCAGGCTAACCTCAGGGAGAGCCCAGCATATCAGCTTGTCTGCATTTGGGAGCTGACTCTGAGATATGTAATCAGGAGAGCCTGCCGTCTGATTAAACCTCTCCTGACACCGCCCCGGCTCTGGTGAAATTTAACCTGCCTCTTCCCTCTTTCTCTGCCATTGTGAGAGGCGCAGCAAGGCATTATACCCTGCTTGTTAATGACGGATGGCCCCGCTGGTTCAGCCCAGCGCTGTCTCCTGGGGACATGGCAGAGATGGGCTGGCAGCAGGGCACAGGCTGCACTTCAAACCAGCTGGCCAGCAGGGACCCCCGCTCCGTATCACCGATGACAGCAGCCAACTTTCATTTCCTCCCGTCCCTGAGGTTTTAATATTATGGTACAGGGAAAGTGCCTTTTATTACTTCATTGACCACATTCATTAATGCTGCTTTTCAGCCATTTGGACCAGAGCAGGGGGGATGGTGCGAGGGGGAGGGAGATGTAGTGGAGAAGAAGCAGCATCATGTTTTGACTGATGCTATCACCACAGGCTGCTGCACTGAAAAGAATGTTAAATAAGTCCTTCAAAAAGCTATAAGATCTCTGACTGCATTGAAATCCTTTGTTATCACAACACTACTTTTCAGCATTCTGTCTCAGGGCATGTTTTCTCCACTTTTGGAGCAGGTATGTTTTGTCTCAAAAGATGGCATAAATGGCCTTTCCCCCCGATATGTATAATGCACACAGACCTTGAGCTCATTTATTGTATCGCAGTGTCCAGTTATGTCAGAGGCACCACACTCAATCACAGACTTCACTTCTGGTTTGAAGAATTTTTGTGACCGTGACAGAGAAGACATCCTGAAATGAGGACGTGCCAATGCAGTAGATGAAAGATATAGAATATATCCTCAGTGTGCACTTCTACTCTTGAAGGTTACTGAGTAAAGAATCAGAGACTACCTTATTAATGTAATAAAAGAGGCAGTGTATTTGCTGCAGGCATTGTGGAAGACATGGATCCTTATATCTGAAAAAAAAAAAAAGAGAGTTGCTACACCAGCCCAAAGCACAAATTCATTAGTTAACAGGAGCTGAGACAGAAGGCCATACTTACCTTAACCATCTGTCTGTTACTTCATTTTCCCTCCTCTTCTCTTTCTAACACTGAATCACCTTAGACGGAGACGTGCTCTCAGAAAAGAGCTTGGCCAGTGCTCCTCTACTTTTCCCAAAGCTGTTCAGGAACAGCTGGAGCTATCAGCTAGGATGCAAAAAACCAATATTACCTCACTGCTTCAAATCATATGGACAGAAGACTTGAATTTGAGAAATCCCAGCTTCTGAAAGATATATTGGAACTCCCTACCTTCTCTGAATAAAAGAAGACAGAAATTACCTTCTGCCACCTGCTTGACAATCACAATACTCCATTTAAAAAAATTACTAAAAATAACACAATTAATAATATAGTGCAGCTTTTTTGTTGTTGTAGTTGTGGTTTTGGTCCACTCTACCAGTCTAGGTCCTGTAAGTAAGTAGGTGCCACCAAAAATACAAGGCTCGGGATATTGACTTCATACATGAACTGTGTTTAAATGAGAAGTCTTGTGGAGGATTAGCTACAGAGTACAAGGATCCAGCTCTCACTAATAACAAGGTATAAGCTATTTGCCTCTAAGTATTAGGTAGAGGGGTTTTGGTGGAGTTGGACATTTTTAACATACAAATACAGGTACTTTCAGATCGCCTGGTTTAACTTCTTCGCTGTAGTCAGGGATGAAAGAGCAGTGTATTAATAAATAAACAGAGTGCATTTGCCAAAAAAATAGAGGTGTTAAGAAATTTTCCAGTGGAACAATTTCAGCTAAAAGGCTGAAACATTATATGGAGGCATCACAGTTTTGGTAAAATTCCATGAAACCACAGGCAGGTGAGTTGTGCTGGGAGCGAGCTTAAGGGGAACCTGGGAGGCATGGGGTTTTTGTCCCTGCTACAAGCCCTCAGAGGATGCTTTTCTGGAGCTAGAGAACTGAGGCATCCTGGTTCCTGTCTCAAGGTGCAAAAATGTTCCAGAACAGCCATAAGCTGAAACCAAAATAAGATACGTAATCCATAAGATTTTTTTGGTTGTTTAAATTGTATTTGCAATCAGAACAAAAACTGATTTTGAAACCTCAACATTTGCCTGGAATCAGTAATCCTCTGTGTCAGTCCAGCTGTATGAATTAACAGTAAGCACCAACCTGCTTCTTTAACAAAGCTTTTAATTCATATTGCTTCTGATCGATGTCTTCTCCACTACAAAGCGATATAAATCCAACAAGGGCTGAGAGCTTCCTATGACATCAGTAGCTATTTTTATCACTACCATCATCATGAAACCTTGCAGTACCTTTGTTACTACTTAACTGAAATATTAGAAACATCTTAAGGTAAAGAAGGGACTCAATATGTTCCCAGGGTGTAAAGCCACCATAAAATGCAGAGGCTTGTGTTTTACTTTTCTTCCAGCCATGAAATCGGTTGCCTGCAGCCTCAGGCACAAACATTCATAACAAGAGCTCAGGAAGAGCTTGTGAGGCTGAACTGAACTTCATGAGGCTGGTGCTGGTCTGTCCAGGCCACCTGAATAGGACCCTGGATCTACAGCAAGGTGCTGAGCATGCTTGTGCTTTCCTTCCCAGGACAGTTCTGGTATGGATATGCGTTCCCTTCTACTGACTTAGCTGTGGGAGCAGAAATACCCAGCAAAGGGATGGAGTGAACCTCTGAGTGTGTTAACCTCTTGTGCTGCTGCCCAAGTTTCTCCAGAGCTTGTCTGTTATGATTGTGTTAGAAGACAAGGACTGCAATGGTTTACTTCTTCCTATAGAGAGGGTACAAGGGGGGAAACTCATGGAATATTTCTTTCTGTGCATTCCCACAGAGGTCAGTCACAGTCCTACCTTGTAAATTACATGATTTAAAACCTTCTGTGAAGCAAAAGTACATTGATTTTGAAAGGTGGCATTTAAACAGTGCACCTTCACGATTACATTAATTATTTAACACATTTATTCACCATATAGAGAACTAGCAATTTCCACCACAACCAGCTAAGGGAAATGTTTTCTCACAGTCTGCTGGGAAGGAGCTTTGTATATGCAAATAAAACCTGCAATGAACTGTTAAGCTTCCAGTCCTTAAATTTCTGTTGTGTCCCAGTTATTAGCCGCAGATGTCCAGTAATGATCGCTCTTTGTTTACCAAATTGACTTATTTTTTTCCCTGTGGGGAGAAGGATGGAGCAATTTGGCTAAAGAAAGTCTGTCCCTCCACTTCGTGTTTCCTTAATGAAAAAAAATGAAATCACTTGAAATATGGAGTAGGTTAATTGGAGCAACAACTGTCTTGTTCGGTTAATCAGCTCTGAATTCACCAATAGGTATCCCAGCTGGCACTGGAAGTAATCACTGGAGGTATAGGAGTGTGTATATAAGCTAGCCAAAGCTCAAAGAACAAAACTGTGCCTGTGACGACTGAATAGACAGCATTATCCTGATGAAGGATTTCTTACAAAATTATTTCAGTGGAACAAAATAGGATATGCACAGTACAAAAAAGGAAAAGCAGAACAATATTAAAACGAAAAGGAGGAGATCATAAAAAAAGGAACATTAAGACTTGAAACTACAGAGTCAATAGAATTCAGTTGAATAGCCCATTGTACCTATTCTGCTGTAAAAAAGCTCTGTTTGGGAAAAGGATTTTATTTTAGCCTGAAGTGACACTATGAAAGGAAATTTTCTGACTAAGAATTCACTGGGACTGTGACAGTCATTACTAAAATAGGAAGAGACAATACCATAAACTCCTAGTAAAAAATACCTATAGCACAAACAATGTAAATCTATTCCCCTATTTAAGAGATGTTAACATTCATAACACCTGGGAGCTTGCCGTTACACCTCTAAACCTGGCTCTGCAATAGTGGCACATCACTCACATTCTGCCTCTCCCAAGTTTCCCCCAAACATTCAATTAGGTGACAAAGAACTATCCTGAGCCAGTGAAAACCAGCATAGCAATATCATCGCTTTATCCCTTTGCTAAGAGATACTTCTTTCTTTATTTTTCCAGCAACAAAGGCCTGGGTCCCGTTGTGTGTTATACCAGGTTTTTTGCCTGTTTAATTTTAGAGGGATCAATCAAATTGCAGATACTAAAGTTAGGTACCAAGGAGGGTAGTCTCAGGGCATGGATAGGACTTCAGAGGTTATGACTTTCTCATTTTTCTCTCAACAGCTTTTGATTATGCAACTCAGGCTGTGAAAGTCCATGGCTACATTAACAAATGGACTTGTACTGTATTTAGGCAGCTAAATTCCACGTGTAGACCTTTGACATGTGCCTTTGGTAGGAACCTTCCCCAGATACTGAACCTTTCCCTTCCACAATAGCCCAGAAGTGCTTCAGTCTTGACACCACTGAATAGCTGTAGCCCAGCTCACTTCCAGCTCCCAGCCCGACCCACAAGCCAGCTCATGTCAGCTTCTCTCGTTTAAAGCCCCCAGGTGATAATTGCTATCGAAGGAGGCCTGCCTGGCTGGGTTTCCGTGAAGCGGTGCCAGAGATCATGCTGGCAATGAGTGCCGTGTAGTCCTCTCCATAGGGCATAGACGGCAGTACCTAATTTAGGTATCACAAACACTGACAGCAGCCTTAATGCTTAAATCCTTTTTGTGTAGGCAGTCCTGAGGTACAGTACTGCAAGTCATCCTATAATTCTTGGTGACAACTAAGATAGTGGTCTTGTTTGTTTGTTTATGCTTAAAATTTAAGAAGAGTAACTTTGATTAAATGGATACAAATTTATACGACAAGAGAAATAACGGTACAAAGCTAATTACATTACTTCCCACAAAAAAACCCCAAACAAACAAAACAAAAAAAACCCCAAACCCAAACAAACAAACAAACAACCAAAAAAGTGCATCTTTTAAAAAAATAAAGCTTGGCTAAGCTTTCTGCACTACCATAGTATTTCATGGCAATTGCTATAACCTGTTTTCTGCTCTTAGCAGGGAGTAGGCTCCTTTCTACCAAGGTCACAGAGAAGAAACCTAGCTAACACAAAAAAGGAAACAAAGTCTAAGAAACCCATTATATCAGTTGTTGGTATGCAAAGACATAATAATGGTACTTAGGCTGTTAAATCAAAGTGTGCCATTTAAATAGCATAAAATATCACTCTGGCTAAGAGAAATATAATAGCAGGGAATAAGGCAAAAGGAAAATCCTCTAAATCCTCAAGAACTAAAGCAAATCCATTCATTATAACCCAATAAATTTGAACCAGAAATCTAAACTGCTCTATTAGAGAGCCATCAGTGGTAATTCTTTGGCCACACAAGGTAGGATATCTGTGATTAGGTCCACCAGTGCCGAGATCAAAAGAAACTATCAGACATTTAATCACATCACAGATGATATCTGAAGGAGGCCGCTGTTTGCTGTCACAGTTTGATGAGACGATGTATCAGGCTGCGTGGGGAGGTGTCCCAAAAAGAAGTCATGCCTATTACTGACCAGTGTCCCTGTTTACATGGTGCCCAACTCTACTTAACTATGTGAGGGCCAAAGCTGTCAGCAAACAGAAATTCCTAGTCGATGAAATCACACTTGTATTTGGCTCTTTTCTGAATGCAATCTTTGTGAAGAAGTCAGATTTCAAAAACACAGATGTTACAGGGGAAGGACAGTCTAGTTACATCCTATTTACAGCAATGTGACTAAGATCAGAGTCTGGCTTGAAAGATCTATAACTGGAACTTGAATAATTTGGATACAAAGGATCAGAGGGGTTGATAGGAAGCAAATAACACTTTTAAGGCATACTTTGCTTTTGGTCTTCATCATCGTGGTCTAGCAAATAAGCCTCTCATACTGAAATAAACTTAGTAACAGGCATTTGTTCATTCCCTGAAATCTGAACGTTGTGGTTTTACAGTAAATGTTCTTTGCAGTTTGGGACCACTGATTTCTCTTCTAAGAATTCCTTGTCCGGACAGAGCTATCCTTAACCTTTTTGAAGTTTTTTTCCTAAGAAGACACGATAAAAATCAAAGATCCTATCTTTGCTCCATTATGCTGGCTTTGTGTCACAGCAATCCTATTGGTTTCTGTAGAGGAAGGGCATCATGATCTTCATATATTAAATTCAAGAATGAAATCCTAAATACATACTGCTTTTCTAGACATGATCAAGCACAATATGATCCACATCCACAGTTATCTGAAGAGTGTCATGGCCAAAGCAGAAGAAATCCTGGCCTGAGAAGAATCATAACTGGAAGCGATAAGATTAAACAAGGGAAAGAACTGGAGAAACACAACTGGTTTCTTCTTGGTCTGTCATGTTATGTCTATGCAGTGTCATTCATCAGCGGTATCACAAGGATATAATAAACCGTATTTCATTGGTTAAAAAAATCTGTCTTTCAGTGTTAGAAGACCAGGAAGTGTAGGACTATCTGTAGTCTTTAAAACATAAGCACTTCTTACCCTCTGTCACAGTTTAACCCCAGCCTGCAACTAAGCACCACACAGCCACTCACTCACTCTTCCCCAGTGGGAAGGGGGAGAGAATAACGAGAGTAAAAGGAAAGTCATGGGTTGAGATAAAGACAGTTTAATAAGTAAAGCAAAAGCTGCACATGCAAGCAAAGCAAAACAAGGAGTTCATTCACCACTTCCCACCAGCAGGCAGGTGTTTAGCCATCTCCAGAAAAGCAGGGCTCCATCACGTGTAGCTGTTACTTGGGAAGACAAAACTCTGTAACTCCAAATGTTCCCCCCTTCCTTCTTCTTACCCCAGCTTTATATGCTTGTTGGGGGTGCACAAAAAGTAAGGAGGGGACACAGGTGGGACAACTGACCTCAGCTGACCAAAGGGATAATTCCATACCATATGACGTCATGATCAGCTGTTTTCAGCACAAATCTAAAACATAGCCCCATACTAGCTATTATGAAGAAAATTTACTCTACCTCAGCCAAAACCAGCACACCCTCTTTGATCATTAGTTCAGGTAAAGACAGGCCATAACACAAGAGCCATAACACAAATCTATTGCTAATTAGCACATGCAGTTCCTAAAACACTGGTACAATATACTTTTTTCCTTGAATCAGTTATACTCAACACTTTTTTTTTTTTCACAGAAGGTAAGGATTTATTGGGAGATCCTAGCTCAGCCTGTGATGCGTGATGTACTTGCAACAAAGAACTTAAGCGTTATTAACCTGACTCAGATTTTATGTACATCAGGCCCTATCACTTCTTTCAGTGAAAAACTGCTTCAGCTACCGAATGCCAGCAAGGAAAGCTATGGGAAGACAATATCTGTGTAAGTGTGCACAGACAAAAGCACTTAGTAGTTCTCATTTCTTATCCATGTACCTCAAGTCTCATTTCTGCAGAGATTAGCAGGAAGAACACAAATGAGGGGGACCCTAAGCCCCAGGAAGCTGTACTGAAACTGTTGTTAAACAGTCCACCTCAAAATAAACCATGCACAGGACTTCTTTTTTTTTTTTTTCTGCAATACAATGATCTTTAACGTAGGCTTGTTTAAAAAGGACACACCATCACACAACTGAAGTATCCTTCAAAGCTCTCTTTAAAAAAAGTATGATCTACTAAAAGACTTTTTGGCCATGTGGGCTTGTTTTGTGGAGATTTTAATTTTGTTGGATAACATATTGCTTTATTTTGCTGCATCAGGGATGATTCAGTACTGGGGACTGGCTGCTAATAGCTCATACCATTACTTTTAATTGGATAAGGTCCATCTGCACAAGCAAATATCCCTGGGAGTACACAGAGATTCTTGATTTTTCACAAACCTTACTCACACGAGTTGAAAACTGCTCCATCATAGAGGGAACGTGTTGGTGAAGCCAGTGGTCTGTGTAGCCCCTGTTCGTTCTAATTAAGTGAAGAACAGAAATATGCTTATTAGCTGACAGATCACTGCCTTCCACCTGATGAACTGTAAAACTTTCATCTCAGGCTGAGCCTGCAACTGCTTTAAAGCTGTCTAGTTATCTGTAAACCAGCATACAGGCTAGTTCTGAAGTACTTATGTTTGAAAGCCTCAAGCTGTTCTTCAAAATATATTGAAGGACAGAAAGAATATTTTTAAGAAGACCAACTTTCATAGACAGCATTTGAAAGGTTAGCACCCCATACAGCATCAGTACATGATTTTTAAGTAAGCGTGAAACATTTTACGTTCAGAACATGACAAATAACTAGGGAAATAAACATATATGATGCTTCTTTAACTGACACCAGAAAGTGAAGTTTAAGATGAGTCACTCTTGAAAATTTTGCTGTTAATCACGAAATTATGAAGGCCAAACATGAGCTAGCACATGGAAAAGGAGGAGACCTGAGGAGCCAGTGTGAGCAGGTAGTGCCCGCGCTGGCCGTGGCATACCCTGCCATGAGGCAGTGCTGCATTTTATGTAATGGGTTCACAGATCCCAAAGACTCTGCATCAGTGGGAGATTTGCACAGGAGATTTCTGCTTTCTTGTGTGCCTGACAAAAGCTAGCAGAAGCCAGCAAAGAGAGCTAGTGAGCACCTTTAGTTTTGCTTCTTCTCCGCAGGAGTGAATGTGGCTTTGTCTCTGGGATGCAGGTAGAGGGAAGAAAAAAAAATAGCCAAAATATTAAACAGCCCCAGAGAGTGAAGATTTGTATCTGGAATGAAAGACATAAGAATATCATGACGGTCATGTAACCTGGTGTCCTCAGGTAATATCAGTTGGGTTGTTGAGAGCAAGGCACAAAATGTTCCATAATGCACAACAAAGCACAGAACTACAAGGTTAGGGTAGAAGAGAGTCCCCATGGACCTCATCTACTGTTCAGCTTTTTCTGTGGAGTGTTGAGACTGATTACCTCATAATTTCTACACAGATAATATTTCACATCAGTGAGTTCTACAAATTAATTCAACACAGCTTAAAAGTATTCTTCCTCATTTCTTACCATTTACATTCACAGGCATCATCTCCTCCTTCCCTGCTCCCCGCACTGTGATTAACTCCAATGGCTACCATCCAGTTCATGACTAGATTGACCACAGGTTCATTCCGTCTTCATTTCCCATGCTTATTACTATGTCAAATAATAGTGGCATTTCCTGAATTAATATTTTGCCAACAGAGCGCCCTGCAGAACACACATATCGCTAGGCCTTTCTGTGCAGGGAGGTGCTGACTACCCAGAAGCAGATGGATTCGGGGGTAAATAAATACAGACATCCAACTGAGCTCTTGTGGGTGACTTTGGAAAATTAGGCTACATATTTAGTCTCTTACGTTCATATTTAGTTCACTAGCTTTGGATACTATTAAATGCGTGTGCATGGGAGTGTTTCTCTGGAGCTTTTGCAAAACGGGTGCATAAGAGGTAACATCACATAATGTTTCTTATACGTCTTCCTCGTGCTTCTTCATTTGATGAACAACCACGATCCCCAGCTGCCAAGTCAAAGAATACATCCTCCTTTCACACAGCATCTGCGCGTCTGACATGTTCTTGGGATCTGCCATATGTACTTCTCTCCCGGTATTTTGTCTTGAATGCAGTATTCACTAAGCTCTGCTATGGATTGCTCATCCAATTTTAGTGCTGCAGTTTTCAAACCAACAAGCTAAGGATTCCTCTGAATAAGTCTTTTAACAGAGTGGTACATCATCTTAAATTGAAATCGTGGGGTGCCTCCACGTTCAGACATATTTGCTCATGTGTTCCAGCTGCTTCTCAAGCTGAAACACACTTGAAACATATTTCTGACAGCTCCAGCCTCAGAAATCTCTCGGGATAATGGGATTAAACTCGCAGCAGTGATGCTTTTGTTTTCAATAGAAAGCACTTCCAAAACAACATGAATTAAACACACCAGCAGAAATTCAGTCATAGTGTATATGTGAAGTTGCCCAACAGGAATTTCAAGTAGTTCCTTCTCCTAGCCACTCTCTTCCTTGCTCTGCTTGGTCAGTAACATCTCCACATCAAAGCAAGAGAGCTGGATGGCCTACAGGGATGAAATGGCAGCAGTTCCCTTGACCTATCTTCATAAAACAAACATCTGTTGGGCAAATTACCTTTTCTTCCCCAGTCATTATGGTACTTGGTGAAATGTTTGCTGCATGCATTGACTTTCCTGCTTTGACCTGGTGATGGTCCACATGTTGACAATTTATAGCTAACTAAAATATAAGGGGGCAAAGTTGGAGATCCTTTTAAATGCATATGCATTCTATTTAATGCAACTACAATAAATTATAGCTCTTCTCTGGATCTTACATATATTTTTTCCATTAACTTCTAATTTGTTCTCATCATATTTTATCATTGTGCAACAAGGAGGGCAAACATTCCAGGCCTAGTTAATCTATTTATTGAGCTAAGATCTGATGACCAAAAGGTTGGAGAACCTGCCCTGTGAGAAAGACTGAAAGAGTTAGGACTTTCCTCCCTGAAGAGAAGGCTCAGGGGGGCACCTCATCACAGTATTCCAATACTTAGAGGGCAGCTACAAAGAGGACAGAGGCTCTCTCTTCACAAGGAGCCACATGGAAGGGGCAATGGGTACAAATTTCACTGGGAGAAGTTTCATCTTGACATAAGAAAGACATTTCTTACAGGTTGTAAGAACAAGCATTCACTGGAGCAATCTCTCCAGGGACGTGGCTGAGTCTCCATCTCTGGAGGTTTTTGAGATGCGATTGGACAAGGTGCTAAATAATCTCACATAGGCTCCGTTTACCATGAAGGGTTGGATCAGATGATCATCCAAAGTCCCTTCCAACCTGGACTGTTCTATGGTTCTACGATTCTTATGATCTGCTCTGACAGAAAGGGAAACTACCTTCACAGCTGAAACTGTAGCAGTTTGCCACAGATGTCTTCCAAAATACTGTAAGAATCGGAAGAAATAGTTTCCTCCCAGCATGCAGATAATGTCACACACCTGGGACTTTAAGAAGGTCCAAGTAAACTATACCTGCAGTCCAGAGGCAAGTTGAAATACACCATTAGGTTAGTTGGTTTTTTTCCTAGCTGTTGGGAAAAAGATGAACAAGAAAATAGTTGTCAGCATTTTCTGCTTAAAAGAATGGGACAAGTATGTGTGGCTCACATATTCAGACTCATATCTTTTCTACAATGAAGTGATAGATTGTGACAGAGGATCTGCATCCCTTCAAAACAGGAAAAGCATGTAGTCTGATATAGGACAGCATTAAGTTACAGCTCTCTGGGGTCAAGGAAGAAGCTGGCAAGGAATTAAGACCTGAAAGTGTGACTGCGGCAGTGTTTCTGAGCACAGTTGTTGGAACGGTGCTGTTTAAACATCAAGACATCTGCACAGTTTAATTTGAAACTGCTTTAAAAGGTTCTTTCTCATTATTACCATGTTCTCTGGCTCTTGTCATGTCCAAAAATAACTAAGTATGGGAATGCTTGCAATCCTTTATCTGCAGCATGACTGGAAACAAGAAATATGGGTTCTTACAATAAAAGACTTCAACTTTTTTTTTTTGGGGGGGGGAGGCTGATTTAGATAAATATGGTTCCTTGTATTTTTGCAAACCTGTTAGAACTGAACATGTTTCTGAACTTTCTAGTCTTTTATATTCAGCTACAAAAATCAAACAAACAGATTCTCCTTTAAGCTCAATGTGATATTGCCTATTGTTTTGAATTGAAGGTACTGAGCTTTCAGTACTTAGCTGAAGCATACCAAGGTCAAGTTTAAGTAGGCCTCTGGATGTTTGGTACACTTTTAATAAGCATCAACCAGTCATGCATACTTCTCAGTCCTTTGCATCTGTTCTCAATTGGAAGTGAAGGTCACTTCTATTATCAGCCAAGATTAGCTAGTAGAGATAAAGGGGGAAAGGATCTCCTACCTATGCCCCAGCAGGAAAGGGGTTGTGCACATTTGCTGGAGTGTGGAATTCATTAGATGCATTGCTGCTGGCAACTTCTAAGAAACTGAATAAATCACTAAGCCCTCACTTTCTGTTTAGAAAGGTTTGGCTCAGACAAATGTACAAACAACTTGTTTTTCAGCAAATTAAGCCCAAGCGGTTCAGGGCCATCTGAAGAATTTATCTGTGTATGACTGAAACTAAGGATGCCATCAAAATATCCTCATATTTCTTTTCATTTGAAATTCTATTAGATAGTACATTGGTCAATAAGAGAAGAAAACAGAGACCTCTCTGAAATCTCTACAGCTTTGCAAACTAACATATCAGAAATGCAGAACAGCACCATTCAGAAGTGTGATTATTAATCATTTTTATTTTCCAAAGCAGATTAAGCCTCCATTCAGATCAGGTTTCCATTAAATGGGCGGGTTTCATGCAAAAATGCAAAGACTAACTCCTATCCTAAAGTTAAGGATGTCTACCACAAACCAAGTGGCAGAAAATATATATTTCCTGCACATACATATTCTGTATAATATTGTGAGTTCTCATTATTGTTTCACAAATCTCATAGTATTTCTGACTATATATAAACCTCATCTCTTCAAGTCAGGACAATGTAGACTGATTTCACATTGCATCCAGTTCATTTTACCTTAAAGGCACCACAATTACAGAAAAAAATTATAAACATAAACATCAAGTGAGATAATAGCACTATGCAAAAGTAATACCTATATGATCTCAATGGAATCAAGGCAAAGAGTCTTACCATCTTCAGCAGATGATGGATTGTGAATTATTAAGTATTTGTAAATAACTTCAGGTATTAGTATGAAAGTGACTATGTTTTTTTAATTTGCTAAGATGTTAAAGAAGAATTTAAAGAACACAGTCCTTGAAGAAGGAATCCTTTATTGAACTTTGTAGAAATAAATCATCTTTTTCTAGGAAAGGATTAAAAAATAAAGCCTCATAACGTTTTGGGGTTTTTTTCTCTCTGAAAGGTAGAAAGAACTGACATAGAAAATGAAGATTCCTTGGAAAATATTAAGGTAGCAAATACTTTTTGTTAAAAGTCAGGGAATGCCACAGGTTGATTATGTATAACCTTAATTTGGAAGCCTTGAGTACAAGGGCTATGTTATAGTCTTTATTAACTACAGAGTTGCAAACTTTTACAACAGCCTGCCTTATTCAGCCGGTGCTTGTGCTTAGGGCAGAACAGTGTTCACTGAAGGAGCTGCCAGATATTGTCTTTTATCAGTTTCTTTTGTGTTCCCCTTTTCTGTGTGGTACCCTCTGGCACTTAAACTGCGCAGCTAGAACTGTAATTCAGGTTCCCTCCGCTCTGCCCTGTGGAGCGGGCTCTGTCCATGGAGGGCAAATCCTATGATGCAAAACTGTTTCTCTGCTGAGTGAGTAAGATAGATAGTGCCTTCTGGGAGTCATGGCACTACCAGAGTGTCATGGGATGCACAATCTGTCCTTGCAAGGAGGGGCATCCTTGAAATAATGCAGTTCCGTAATGCATTATAATGTTGAAATGATTCTACATATGGCAGTTTATCTATAAAAATATTCCATCATTAAGCTTTATGTCCTGATTCAGGAATGAAAATATTTTCATGTGTTCGCAAAGCAAAAATTTTGATGTCTTTGTAATTCTAAAACCTAACCCACCTTTTTTTCCTGTTCTTCTCAGCATCACTGCATATAAATTTATCATCAATTAATAGCCAGCCACTAGACAGAGATGCCCATTCCTTCAAGGAGCTTTCAAACAGATAAAAGTCTGAGAGGAAGAAAACACTATTATCTTCGTATTGCAGATTGAGAACTAAGGCACAAAAAGATTAAGTGGCTTGCATAAGTTTATCCAGGAAGCTTTTAGCAGACCCAGAAATTGAACCTAAAGTACAAGACTGTTCTTGCAACCATCTAATCTTTTGGAAGTATTGCTAGTCTTGCAGCAATATTCTTTTTGTATCCTGTTAAAAGTTTTCAGAACACTCTTCCCACTTTCTGATCTCTCTTCCTCAAAAGTGTGTTTTGTTCTTGATTTCAGGAACTGAAAGCAATGAAACCAATCACATGAATAAAACTACAAGAAGCAGGTATAATGACTTGCAGCATTTATGCTTGCACGATGAATGTAGAGGTTATGAAGTATCTATTTCCTGTTTGCCCAGACAGTAGGTATGAAAAATAAGCTTTCCTGTAACTGCCATGTTTACAAACTACCTTAGATCAGCGTATGTCCCATGTCTCAGTGGGCTGTTTCATTATTCTAAACAAATCCACATCTCCTGTAAACAGAAATCAAGAAGAAGGAGTGATATTTTCATTTTGGGTCATTAGATTAAGACACCTGGGGATCTGAACATATTTTTTGCAAGACATCTGTAGTACCGCTGTCTTGCAATGGTCCCTTTGGGAAAGATAGGAGCTTCTTCACCTGTAGGAACAAGTGATGATGCATCTTTCCTTAAAAGCAGCAGCAAAGGAGTGCTCTCCTTTCTCATACACTAGGGGGTATGCAGACAGTGAATTGGTTGCAGCTGCCTCATGCTCTCTGCCACCCATAAGCCCAAAACCAGGAGCTGAGCTGACCTGGAGGCGCTATTCCTTTACCGTCCTACTGCAATGATATGTGATCCTCCTCTAGCTCTTCTTGGTTTTATGCGGTTTTAGAAATGTACTGTTAAAGTTGCAACACATGCTCAGAGGGAAAAAAGGTTTAATGAATATTAAAAGCATGTAATTAATTTTTCCTCTATGTTATTCCCAAGCAGGCTTTGTGGAACATCCATGTAAATTATGCATAATAGCTTTATGAGCTCAACTTTCCATTTGTGTAGCAGGCAAGAGGCGCCTTCTTTTTTTATCAGCCTGTGGGGATCCAGCTTGTGCTTCAGATCAGACAGATAGAAATTCTGGAATATTTCTAGAAATGTTTTGTTTTCCTTTCAAACTAAACATCTTCCCCAGAAGGTGAAAGTCTTGGGATAGATGATTTTATTAATCTTTAAATTATACAAAGGTTGAAGTGAGAAAAACAAAGCCTGATTTGCTGACTTGTACTCTTTGTTGAAAAGATTGCATATTAATCAGAAAACTAAATTTAAATACTGCACAGGACTGTTAAAGACATAAAGCATGTTACAAGGCAAAGCAGTATCCTTGTTCCAAAGGCATCTTTTATTCATTTTGTTTATCAGCTTCTCACTAAGGATCAAGATGGGACTACTTTTGATTGTTCAACCTTATCTATAAAATTAACAAGTCGACTTTGCTCCTAAGAAGTAATAAATTTTTTCTACAAGCTATTAAATGTTAACATTGCATTTGGCTATTTGCATGTGCCCACAAAAGTATTTTTATAGAAGACATTACTCTGTTATCAGCCCTTCAGAAAGAGCAAAGCTAGTACACTGTAAATCCCCCTTGGGGACACCAGGTCCAGGCCGCTTGGAAGTGTTGTAGTAGATCTTTTCTTCTCCCTGGGAGTCTGAGACAGACATATGGTATGTACCAGCATATTATGAAGAAGAAACAAAACCTCTCTCTCATCAAAGTCCGTGTCAAACTTGAGTGGAGTGTGCTTCCTGGAAAATGGGCTAAGCATAACAGAAGCCCATTGATCTTCCATTTGATCTTGATTGCAGCTGGGATCTATATCCATTACCACAATGCCGTAGTCACTTTGAGGCTCTGCTACTAGTGTAACTCCTGTCACCTCCCAAATGACAGCACATGGCACTCTGAGTAGTTGTGGTGACACACTGTCAAAGTTCTCTGTGTAAAAAGTACCAGAAATCTGTCCAGTCCCACATGGAAAGGGGTGAATTCTACGGTTTGTTTCTTAGTCGCATCATATGTTCTACTTCCCATCCTCAATGAGAAGACTCTTTCCATCTTTGATGTGTGCTTCTTCACTCCTACTTAACACTTCCAGAAATACAAATTAGTTCCAATTTTGAAACTTTTGAAATTTTAAAATCTGTCACTGGCTTCAGTAACTTGTATATAAGAGAGAGGGAAAGTGGGAAGGAACCAACATGGCTTCACCTGGGGAGCAGTAACACCACACACATCTTCCTGTCTTCTCAGCTTTCCTCATTTATAGATATAAAAATTTGTATTTAAATAATGAACACAAGCATTTATTGTCATGAAAATATTTCCTCCCTTTTATAAAAATCTTAAGACAAACTTCAAAGGCAGCTTAGATTAGGCAACCAAACTGTAACAGACCATCCATTTACAGGTTTTCCATATACAAGTACTAGGCAACCAAGAAATCTCTGATTCCCACAGCACTGGGGGACAGCACAAGGTTGTACCTATATTGTTCTCGTCTGGTGACAGTGGTTATGCAAGTTGTTGTGCCAAAAACGAAACTCAAAAACTCTCAAGACAGAGGGCATGTTGCCAACTACCTAACCTGGGCTCCCTGAGGACACACTGCACAAATCCTGCTCTTGAGCTGGGTCAGACTGTAAGTAAAGCTCAATGCACAGCTGCGTGTATCTGCCCCCACACAAATCCTAAATTCCCTTGACAACATTTTGGCAATGCGAAAAGACTTGAAAAGTCAGGAGCAGGCATTTTTTGAGGATATAGCTGGAGCACTGTAAGAAGTTAAAATCATTCTGGTGTTTGACACTACATCTTACCTGCCTGCAGAAAGTTATCATCCTCGGAGCAGAGCCATTCCTGCTCATTCCTCTTAGTGCAAAGTCAGCCAAGTAAATCTAAATAATTTCTGGCCAATCTTGAAACTTTGCATGAGAAGCACTGTGAATGATCTTCTACCATGTTTAGCTGGAATGAGAGCGTACAGAAGAGGAGCTGGAGGAGTGATGACATTGGAAACTACTGCAGCTGCTTATGGACTGATTTTATGATCACCTATTTTAAATAGGAATAAATTGCTTTTTCACTCAAGGCCAATTGTAGACTTCCTCTATAGACTGAAAATCAGTCTCGGTGAGAAAAGGAGGCAAACCAGATGGAGTGTTGTTGGGAAACACAGTAGCAACTCTGGCCAAACTCAAATGGAGATATCCCCCATTTTTGGAAGCTCTCCTCCAGAAATTCACTTTTCAGCGTCTGTAGAGAGAGGCAGGGTAGAACTACAAGGAGAGTACAGCTGTAGAGGTCAGTGTCTGGACTCTGAAAAACAGCAATCTCCTGAAATCTTAGGATAAGTTCCACTCAACCAAATTATTTAAATTACCATCTTCTGTTTTCCTTTGCATTTTGGTAGCCCTCTATGTCTTACACCAATGGTAGGCAGTCAGAAACTTAGAAGGGGACTAAGCAGTGTTTAAGGTCATAAAATCTCCGTTAATACTGGTCAAGATAGCTCAGGACTCAGACGTGGTCAATCAGTCACACTGATCAGGACTGCATTATACTATTATACTGCCATGTTGTCAACCACCACATGTTCTGCAGGACACAGATGACAAAACAAAAAATTATGGAGAAAAGAGAGGGTATCAATAAAAAAGAAAAATGAGCAAACAAACAAAACCAGACAAGCAACCCATGCTATCTGCCTAGTCACTGGCAGCAAACAGAGCTTTGTCAAAATCGTCATGCAGCTGACCCTTGACAGAGAGGTTTGCAGACAGTGGTTCTATTGATTCTGCAAACTTGAGGACCCTCTGTGTAATTGCTGTCAGATACCCCTAAACATCTCTTAGAGACAGGCAGGTATAAGATAGGCAGAAACATTAGAAGTCTTAAAGATACTGAGAGAACGTAAATTGTCCAACATTTTTTATTTAACTATGGGGGCTTTGAGAGTACTTTCAGGCAATTTTTTAACAATCACACAGGCTAGGATTTTAATAATGGGGGAGTTTAACATTCTCAATGTTTGGTATTGCAATAGCAAAGAACGAAAGACTGCTTGACAGAGCAGGACACACAAAGCTTGACTGGGTGCCCAAGGCTGTTAGATATGGACTGGGCAAGCACCAGGCACTCTGGAGGTGCTTTCACAACACCCGGTACACTGAGGGCAGCACAATGAAACTGACCATTTAGGAGCAACCAAAGGAGTATGTCAGCAATCATATCTGCCCTAGAAACAAAAACACTTATTCACACAGTAACTCATAGTCCAGACACAGGCACACATACATAGACACTAATTTGTATTTTTACATTCTTAGATACTACTAACACCTGGTTAAAGTGGTAGCTGGGAACTCTAGACCCCGTTACTCTGGTGCACCTCTCCTAAGCATCACTCCACAGCTATTGGGAAAGTTCCATCCCTCCAGAATACACAGTATGTACACACACACATATACGAACACTCACATACATGCACAGGCCACCAGGGAAAGCACTGGGCAGCCCAAGGCACAACCTTGTCACACTTACTTGTGAACCTAAGTCAGACATGCTAGAGGTCTTTTATGAGAAAACTTAATGTGCCCCCTGCTGCCATGACCACCATATTGACACCCTGGAAGCATTCAAGGCCAGGTTGGATGAGGTTTTGAGCAACGTGGTCTAGTGGGAGGTGTCCTTGCCCATGGCCGCGGAGTTGGAACTAAATGATCTTTAAGGTCCCTTCCAACCTAAACCGTTCTATGAGTCTATGATTGTAAGACAGTCCACGAACCTCTCAGAAAATGTAGGTGCTTGAAAACCACACAAGTATTTTGGGGGGGTTTTTTGTTTGTTTTTTTGCTGTTGGTTTTTTTTTTTCTCTTTTAACATAAGAACTATGACCTCACCTATTCACATCCTTCCAGAAACTGAAGCTTTAAGAAAGACTTTCAGGAAAAAAAACAAACAGAAGAGTTAGGAACAATGGGAAGAGCATGGAAGTTTGAACGTAATACGTAATTGTTTTTTGGATTCAGATCTCTGCTAAATGCCTTCTCTATGCAAACTGTCTACAATTCTTCTGCAAACTGAGTTTTCACAACTGTTGGAGAAAAATGAATAAAATTAATTATGTATAATTTTAGCATTCCATTTTAAACGTTAATTTGTTAGAAATGTTATGAAAACCTTGCTTGTGAAATATAAGTGCATGAATCAAGTTCATATCCATTGTGGGAATCACATAACAGGTATTCATCAGAGGTTTTCTCCAGAGACTTAAACATTACATTCTTTGTGTTAAGACCCTTTATTAGCTCTTAAGTGTCAATAATTATATAAACAAACATAATATACCAACAATATTGATAAGTACATATTCAAATGTGTTATTCATCGATGTTCTGTCCTTAAACAGTATAGATACTATACACAACATGCATAAAAAATTACTTCAGTGATGTAAACTCTCATTTGCAATAAAATGGCGCATTTCTGCATTGAAGGTAATGTCAGATATAGGTTTCCCCAAATATGCAGGATTTTTCTGTAAAGAGCAGCTCCATTACTCTCTAGAGAGTTGTTGATTTCTGTTGTACAGAGCCAGTGGCTAGCAATTGCTTATACTCCTGAAGTAAACCCAGACTTCACTAACTCATGCTAGTTAGTTTTTAACTTCTGGCATTTGAGGCTAAGTGTTCAAAGTAGGATGTATTTCCAGAGGTGAGTGACACTTTCCGTTCAGATGAATTTACCATGTTCTTACAGTGCTTGTGTACATTGAACTCAAAGTGTTTCGGTACCCTTTCACCAAGTAGAATTGGAGGCTGCAAAGTCTGTGGTTGCACCCTGTGCCTACAAATCTCAAACAACAGAAGCACGAGGCATATGACTCAAAATATTTTTCATACCCTCTTCTCCCCAAATTTAGACTGTAATGCATTAATGGCAGAGATGAACTAATATGTGGTTTTTTTCAAAAAAATTTTTGGCGAGCAAAAAAAAAAGCTTCTCACAGGTGCCAAAGTTATAGTTTTACTTAGCAGTAGCAGCCAAAATGAAAATGGTGAAGCTCCAGTCCTTCTCGGATAAACTGACTCAGCAATTCAGAAACATTTTATTTTAAATTACTTGGAAAAAAAGCTGAGCAAATGAAGGGCTGCACTCACAGATACGGTCATCATAGACAGATTTATTTAGCCAACAGCATTGTAGTTAGATCAGTCTTCCCAAGGCTCAGAGCCTAAACTCAGGTCTTCAATCGGGCTGCAGAGTATTCTCAGGTTATTGTCTCCTCCTAATGATTGTCATTGCCAGTGCCATGGTGTGGAGAATACTGACATGTGTTGCTTTGTGTCTCCTTGTGTGGACTACTTCCATGAATTACAGTCAGTAACTCTCAAGGGCAAAGTTGCTGGAACATCATGGAAAATTGATGTCCAACCTACTTACTCCCCAAGCCACAGGAGGCAATGGAAAACTTTCCTGGATACATGGCCTCACTCAGTTTTTGCAGAGGAAAATCTGAATGTTTGTCCCTCAATAGGTGAATTGGCTAATCATAAAACTACTGCAGAAGTGATAGACCTTATGAATGTGGATTTTCGTTTCTCTGTCATTTATTACCAGTTTCAAAAGAGAGAATGTTTTTATTTTTCTGAGGTTAAAAAAAAAATCCTTCTGATGAAAACAACTAAATGTTTTTGTTTCCATTACATCCAAACATTTGTCTCCTTTTAGCCACTGAAACAAAAAAAAGTATTCACTCATTCCTAGTTAATGGACTGTCTCTTAATGGATTATGAAAATCATCAGCAAAATTAGCTGCTTTTTTCAGTGTATGGTGTGGACAGGGTGGCATGTGAAGATAATTATTTCTTCCTCCTCAAGGTGAGGTTTGAAACATATTAGCAGATGATGTGTATAAGTTTATATCGTCGCTTTCCATGTGATAACCATCTCCCTTTTGAAAAAAAAGCAAGGTTTTGTTTGTCAGAACTGTCAATCCAGCAGCTTTCACGAACACTAAATTATTTTCTTTTTGATTGCGGGGGGGTTGTTTGGTTTTTTTAACATGTAAGCTAACAGGAGTTTCAAAGTTCTAAAGCAGCCATGGTTCAATAGCACGTGACTTTCAACTGAAGTACATATCAGTTCTTATTTTATCTAAGTTAGTTCATGCCTGACTGCTCACTTTCCTAGTGGAAGTAATGTGCAATAAGAAGGAATCAAACAAAAAGATAATGTCTTCAGATGGTATTATGTGTCAGAAAATAATATTTTTGATAGAAAATGAATGATCTCGTATTACAGTTTGCTTCTACTGGCAGAAATAAGATTCAATTAACATATAATTAGTTAGAAATCTATTGAGATACTTCAAATATTTGGCTTTTCAGTTCATTTAAATGTAACTAGAGTAGGTCTCTAAAATTAAATGAAGTAAAATCAGCTTTACAAATAAATTCTACAGAATATCTTCACATTCTTATCTAATAACTGTCATATACAGGCAGTAGACAGTTTTGGCTAGCTAATCACTGAATGGAGCAAGTACAAAAAGAGATAATATATCTTTTCATTCTTTAAAAAAAAATAAGGTCATGAAATGCTAGTTATTAGATTTTTTTAAATCCATTTCAGCCAAAGAAATCAGACAATGTGACTTCCACTGTTCAAAAGTGCCATTTGTACATATTTAATGAGAACATCAATATGTAGAAGACATGACTAATTGTTGAAACACTGGAATTCAGAGTAGACATAAAACTGCTTTCTTAAATATTAAAAACAAACCAGTTTCCAGATGAAGATCCTGAACTTACAAATGATTTAGTACCAGGATTATTCTCCTGTACTCAGTAGTTTTGACCACATCTAGCAAACTGCATCCGAGTTTGGGCCCTTCGTTGATGAACTGGCATGAGTTCAGGCAGGACTCCCCCCAAACTGACTGGGGCTGGAGCAGTTCCCCTGCCTGTGAGGAGAGGCTGAGGGACCTGGGCTGGCTCATCCTGGGGAAAGATGGCTCCATAGGACTCTAACAGCAGCCTCTAGTACCTACAGGGCGGCAGCTGAGAAGATGGAGCCAGGCTCTTCAGCGTTGCATGGCAGGAAAATGAGACACAAGGGGCAATTCTCTCTGAAATGAGAGAACCAGACTAGATTTCAAAAAAATCATTTTACTCATGAGGACAGTAAACAGTGGAGCAGGTTGCCCAGAGAGGTTGTCCAATCTCTGTCCCTGGAGGTTTTCCAGATCTGATTGTGCAAAGTGCTGGTCTGATCTGATGGTCCCATCTCAGACTTGGTCTGATCCCACAGCTAACCCTGCTTCAGCAGGAGGTTCAGCTGGAGGCCTCCTAGGATCCTTTCCTACTTCTGTTATCCTGTGACCCTCTATGAACCTGGACAAAGCCAGCTGGTATTTAAATTCCACTGGAATTTGAACAGCCAAAAGTATTTTCAAATCAATTAAGAAACAACTTTCTTTTTCAGTGAAGCAACCATTAATCTGTTTATCTGCCAAGATTTTGCCCCTAGCTTTTTAGCATTTTCTTCTTAATACAACTTTTTAGTGGTATCACATAAATTGATAAACTTCCTGAGGTCCCTTCCAGCCTGAATTTTCATACAATCCGGGCTATTTTCTTTTGTCACCTATAGTCTTCTAAATACATACATAGTTGGAAACTGGTGGAATGCAAAGCTCACAGCTGTGCTCTCATAAAAGCTGAGTCTTGAATGTTTTCTAAAGTCCAGTTCACAGAAGTCCTGTCAGAAACTTGTCACAAGGCTTAATAAGCAAACTAGCAGGGCAGAAGCCGCAGCAAACCATTAACCAGTGACCACTCAGCAGTGAAACACAGTATGCTGTCTTGTGTCTTGCACCAACTATTTCAGAGCAGGCTTTTCAGGAGTGATGCCCCAAACCATGTAAACATGAATAAAGTAAATTTTTTCCTCAGGAGCTAGAACATGCAGAAGTTCTCCCCAATTTATATGAGGGATTATGGCTTTTCAATGTATTTGGAGTGAAAACATTAATTTGAATACCCGTATATGATCTGAGAGGCTTAACCTTAAACTCTCCTACCATTTTTAACAAATGTTATGATCCTGTCAAGGAACTCACCCAGGTAGCACATGAATGGGACATAGTCAAGCAAATTTCACCGGATGGTGATTCAGGCATTAAGACTTTTTCCTCTAAATTAGGGTGGAACAAATGCACTAACACACATGAAGGAGAATGCAAAGAAGAGATGCTGCCTTTTCATATAAAGAGAAATATAAGGTGCTAACCACTAAGAGAAAATCAAGATCTCACATAGTGGGACACGTTTTGAAACATTAGGAGCATTAAATTCTGTGTCATAGACAATTTTAATATAGGTAATTAAAAGTTGCTTCTGTAGAGTCAGTTGTGTGCAGCACTCCTCTGACATTGTCTACTCCTAAAATAATAGCTTACACTAAGTTTTTAACAGTAAATGCACCTGCTTTGTCTCTAGTTTGAAAACAGTAATTACTTCAGAACGATAGTCTTCAAAACACAGTTCAGAAACAGATCTGTAGAGAGGCAACCCCCGGCTGGTGTGAAAACAAAATGCCTCCTCTACACTAGGCCTATATTAAAAATGCATATGCATATGCCATTTATTATCAAGACTATCAAATAAGAATGGGCCATTTGCAGATGGCATGAAGATATAATCTCAAGCATAACAGAATCACTCAGGCAAATGCACTAGAGGAAACAAACCTTTTCAAACACAACCATGTTGTCTGCTGCAGTCTTAGATGATCTGAAAGAGTACACTCTGCACGCACAGTGTCCCAGAGGAACACGACCCATCTGCCCCAAGCAGTAACCCTCCCATATGTTCCTATATATATACATAATGAGTAAACTAATGTGCAAAAATCAAGCCAAACCAAGGCCTTAGTATGACATTTGCTGCCACCCCTTCTCTAAAAAATGAGCCATTTTCCTCTACAACTCATTCTATACTCTCTTGCATATGACTTTTTTTTTTGTACAAGTTATGTGATTAGGGAACTCGGCAAGTGTTGCCTGTTACACTGTACTAAATGAGTTGAAAAATCTTTCTTCTTGTCTGTAAGTAATTTGCAGTTTTCTGTGTTTAGCTCCAGAGATACATATAAAAAGATATGATTTTTTTTTCCCATTCTCATCATAAATATTAGCACAGAAACACACACACACAAGATCTTAAGCAATAAATGCTCTAACTAAAAAGAAAAGAGCCACGAAATAAAGTCCTACAGTATCTGGTGGTATCACTTTCTTTATCCCTACTGCCTTCCCCATCCTGAAGGATAATGTCATTTACCTATAACTTAAACCCTAATTTGAGAGAAATATCAGTCAAAATCACTATCGATTTGGCTGAAGAGGGCTTTTAGGAATTTTCCGCTACATCTCCTAAATTAGCAGGGGCATCATTATCTGAACAAGAAGTTCCTCAACCATCCAAAGCGAAGCACTTTTTCTTGTCTTTGGAGTGTTTTCAAGCCTTGCTATCTGCAACAAAGAACTCCCATGGACGTGTAAAAAGACCAAAAGATAGCCCCACTTTCTAAGGTGAGCATATGGTGTAAGAGGAAGAAGCAAGACAGCTTGAATAGAGTTCAAAAAAAGAGATGGAGTTTGAAAATGAAGAAGCATCAAGAGTTTGGGGGCGGGGGGGAAGACATTTCAAGATTGTTTTCATTCTAAAGAGCCTAGAAATGTTTTATAGATTTTAGGAAAAAAACAATAATTTTTCATTTGCTGAATTTTAGCCTAATATCCAAGCTTGCTCTTTTCTCTATTGTTTAGATAGCACTGATTATATTGATGTTAGGAGTGGCTAAAAATGTCAGTTCAAAATGGCCATAATCATTTAATCTAGTAGCTCCATACCACTGATGTTTTTCTTTTCATAAAATATTTTTACCTGAAAAGCACTTCATGAGAAAAACAGAGCATTTTGGCTTCTACATCCAAGTCATATTTTTCAACTGAACATTGACAATAATAATTGTCAGCTTAAATCAATGCTGAAGCTGTACTCCAATCATTTGCAAAGCCAGTAACTGTTGTAAAGACGCATATAATATGTTAATCCATATATTTTGCAGAAATGGCATATAAAAAGCAGAAATGGGGAGAGATTTTATGCAGTCAGAATTTCGATTCAGGAAGTGATAGAGTTTGGTCACCAGGTAATGTCTTTTGCAAGTATTTTTCAATAAAATGCAAAATAAGTGCAGGGCTTAGTGGTAAGGAGCTGTTGCTGTTTTCTTAAGGAGCTTTTTGTTGACTTTTCTGTTCCCCATGAGCTTTCTTGGATTAGAAAATGATTCTCCCACTCCAACTGCATGACATTTCTAAGAAACAACATATGGCATCCATTATTTTATCAAAGCCGTGTGCTTGTGGCAGTGGCAAGGCCACTGGGCTGAGGCCTTAAGTTTTGCTTGTTTTAAAATACTGCTGCTATCAGCTCTGTGCTGTTAAAAACATTGGTTTAGTAGGATTTCCAGGAAATATCTTTTCAAACCTGATAAGGCCTGTAAAAGGATGATGCAAAGTGGTTTGGGTACCGTAAAAAAATTAACAATGCAAAAGGACATGACATTCCCTTCTCTTTGTATTTTGCAATCTCCCATGACAGCCAGCACTCTGGGAATTGAGGAATGAACAGATCCCACTCTTTCGTTCTCCCCTTCCCTTGTACTTGGCCATCCAACAGAACTTTCTGAACATCTGGCAATAGTTCTGACAAACGGCAATGACATATAGAATAATAGAATCTCCTAGGTTGGAATGGACCTTTAAGATCGAGTCCAACCATCAACCTAACACTGCCAAAACCACCACTAAACCATGTCCCTCAGCACCACATCTACCCATCTTCTAAATACCTCCAGGGGTGGTGATTCCACCACTTCCCTGGGCAGCCTGTTCCAATGCTTGATAACCCTTTTGGTGAAGAAATATTTCCCAATATCCAATCTGAAACCTCCCCTGGCGCAACTTGAGGCCATTTCCTCTTCTCCTATCGCTTGTTACTTGGGAGAAGAGACCAACACCCAACTCGCTACAACCTCCTTTCAAGTAGTTGTAGAGAGCGATAAGGTGTCCTCTCAGCTTTCTTTTCTCCAGGCTAAACAACCCCAATTCCCTCAGCCACTCCTCACAGAACTTGCTCTCTAGACCCTTCACCAGCTTTGTTGCCCTTCTTTGGACACGCTCCAGCACCTCAATGTCTTTCTTGTAGTGAGAGGCCCAAAACTGAACACAGTATTTGAGGTGAGGCCTCACCAGTGCCGAGTACAAGGGGATGATCACTTCACTAGTCCTGCTGGCCACACTATTCCTGATACAAGCCAAGATGCTGTTGGCCTTCTTGGCCACCTGGGCACACTGCTGGCTCATATTCAGCTGGCAGTCGACCAACACCCCCAGGCCATTCTCCCCTGGGCAGTTTTCCAGCCACTTTTCCCCAAGCCTATAGCACTGCATGGCATTGTTGTGACCCAAGTGCAGCACCCAGCACTTGGCCTTGTTGAACCTCATACCATTGGCCTCAGCCCATTGATCCAGCCTGTCCAGATCCCTCTGTAGAGCCATCCTACCCTCAAGCAGATCAACACTCCTGCTCAACTTGGTGTCACCTGCAAACTCACCGAGGGTGCACTCAGTCCCCTCATCCAGATCATCATAAAGATACTAAACAGAACTGACCCCAATACCGAGCCCAGGGGAACACCACTTGTGACCAGCTGCCAACTGGATTTAACTCCATTCACCACCACTCTTTGGGCCCAGCCTTCCAGCCAATTTTTTACCCAGCGAAATGTATGCCCATCCAAGCCATAAACCGCCATTTTCTCCAGGACAATGCTGTGGGAAACGGTGTCAAAGTCTTTACTAATGTCCAGGTAAACAACATCCACATGTTGAGATCCATGGCACATCCACATACGTTAAGATCCACAGCAAGACACATACTCAGTAACTCAGAAGCATTTTGAATAAACTTACAGTCACTTAATGCACCACTTCAGTCACTAAATAAACTTTTCAATGTACACCTAGGAAATCATGAATAAAACATGGGAAGGTGGTGCTGTGCAGTACACAAAGGTGCAGTAAAGGCTGATACATTCAGGATGGATCCAAGTGCCTCTCCCAGTATTTCCCATACCCTCCTACTTTTACCTGGGACTGCTCTTAGACATCAAAACCAGGGTCTGCAATGGAGCAGGTGCTGAGTAATACATGAGATGCAAGAGAGCAACCTCCCACAGCGTAGCCCGCCTTGAGAGTGAAGTGATTGTGAAAGGGAAATTGTCTCTTGTAGGTAGAAGTTTTCCTCACAGGCTGTTCCCAGGCAGCGCGAGGCTATGTTTGGCTAACCATTGGCAGAAGCAGAATGCCACAAACTAACCCCAATATCAAAGGCTTCTTTAGAATTGAAATATTGGATTTCTGTAACACTGTTAGAATAAAATATTTTATGGGATTCAACTAATTGAACCCAGTGGAAAAGATCTTCCCAGGGCTCTGTTCTCAGTTCTCTCCAGCAGATACTTTTAGTTTCAGCCAAGTGTGTTGGCAAACCATGCAAACCTCTGTCATAGTATCTAAGTATTTTTAGATTAATGGGACAAAGGCAAACTTATAAATAACACATCATCTTGCATGTCAGCAGTATGTTCCCGTCCCAAGGATGCTGAAGCATCCGACAAAGTATTGGCAGAAAACTGAGGTTTGTCCCAACACGTTCAAAGTAGGATGCCCGGGGGAGGTGGGGGAGGCAAACATCTGCAGTCCACAGTGGGATGTTGTTTGTTTTCCCAGCAGCAACAGCACCTGCCGATGCAACAGCATCCTTCTGTCCTAGTGCCAAAACACAGGCCTGAGTGTGGCTGGAAGCAATTAGCATGGGATGTCAGGAGACTAGAGGGCTCGGTCAAACCTACCCTCTAACTGCTGCTTGTTTCAAGCTTCAGGTAAAAGAAAATCCCTTGCCTTACACCAAGGGTTGGTCTGAGCTGGCATGAGTTGGAAGGCTGCTGGTCTTTTGAACAGAAAGAAAAGAATTTTGCCCCTTCCCATTCACATTTCACAGATGAAGGTCAGTAGATGTACCTACCTCCAACCACATTCTGGAGGTGAATGAGAAAGAGAGCGTCCCTTTTCCTCATTCATCTCAAAATTCCTTCCCCTCACTGAACACTGCTCTAAACTTTCCTGCACAATGGTGACCAGTCATATTCCAAAGAAAAGTGTGAAAAAAGACAGGCACCAAGTGAAGGCCTACTGCAGCAGACACCTAGACAAAATCGATGCATAACAATGGCTAGGCACTGCATCCACCTCTGGAAAATGTACAGAAGCATATGGAAGCCACCTGAGTGAGACAAGAGAAGTCATCTACATTTCTGACTTCACCATTAGCCAGCCGTGAGAAGTGGCTTTCCACCTTTCCACTCCCAGGAGGCTTAGATACACAGATGGCTGCACTTTTTTGCAATAAATAAAGTATGTGGAACCAAAAAGGCAGTTAATCATAAAGATGTGTGATTGATACAGCCTTATCAGGACACGCTAAAATTAGCAAGCAACGGCTGATGATCTACTCTATGTTTAATTAGTTCCTTTTTCCCCCTGGCGGAGAAAGCCTTTTCTTTTTCCAACTGTTTAGGAAGATTGTTCAGCCAGCATTCAACACACCAAAATAAGCATGTTCCCTATCAGAAGCCTGTTTTTTCAGAGTGGGTGCATAGGTTTTGAAATTTCTCCTAGTCACAAGGATCATTTACAGATTACAGCCAGCATTGCTGCCGAACTAGAGACAACACGGTCCAGTAAATCCTCTCCCTTTAAGAGCCATTCATGCCCTGCAGCAACCCAAACCAGGGTAATCCATTCCATATGTTCCTATGTTGCATCAAGACAGTTGTAGGAAAATCAGGAATGCCGGTCTCTCTTTTTTTTTTTTTTTTTTAATAGGTCAAAACAAAACAGAGGGAAATATTTATACATATGTGTCTATATATTATTTGAATTAGGTACATGATTAATGCTGGAGCCTACTAAGGTAACCTTGGCACATGCACATCTGAGCAAGGATTCCTATGATGTATCAACTGCTGACTTTATTTAGCAGACATGAAGCATATGCTTTGAAAGACTTTGTGCTGATCCTAAAGACATGGAAGTTTAACAGATGAAAACACAAGGGTGTCATATTCTGTGGAGATCAAATTTAAATTCATTCACTGTACTTCAGGCTCATGTCCTCATATTATTACCTTGTTGTGATGTTTCAGATTAATATCTACGCTGGCATCACACCATTGTTACAGCTCTGTGAGTGCACAGGGATTCCTGACAAGATCTTGTATTTCACACCTCCTCAGTGTTTCCCAGTGTCAGCAGGAATAGGACACACATCATTCTTAGAAGCAAAAGTTCCTCCTACAGCTCTCTGGAGTGAATTCTCTGAAACACCCACTTTCTTATCAGCAATTAACAGGCCCACATGTACATCAGTTAATTCACAACATACTAAGTACCTGAAGCTCCCTGGCAAGTGTTTTCAAGGACACTGCTGGATACTTTACTCTTATTTCCACAGCCCATTGCAATTAGATTATTCCAGTGTTGCAACTGTGGGTTGTTCTAATCCAATACAAATATAGATTGTTCCAATTTTCTACATATAAATTACTCCCTTTTATATGTAAGATGTACAAGAATGGATGACTTTTTTCTTAGACACACAACTATCTTTTTCAACCAAAGGCTGAAGCTCTTGCACCTGAAACAAAACAAGTTAAATACACAAAACAAAAGCAAATTGTTTTAAAAAGTAATTTCCACATTTGTGTTCCTTAGAAATTTTGGATTCTAGGTAGAATAATATAAGGACCATTTTTATTAAATTTTGGTGTAGTATCAGAAATCTCTCAAGAAACCCCTTGAGGCATCGGAAGAAATCAGACAAAGCATAAACGAAGTGTGTCAGACTAAGGGTCCAAACTTTGCTTGTTTTGAGATCTGAAACTTTTGGGGTGTGAGTTACCGCTGATATCTGTCGGGGTGTTATTTCATTGCACATCCTCAGCAGCACGCCTTGTGTCTTTCTGCAGTATCAGCAACAACAAAAAATATTTTTGACAGTATTTTGGAAGTCCCAGCAGCCAAGGTCGTGCTGTTCAGCGAGGGCCTCCATTGCTCTACTGGAAACTGCAATAACCATCTGCCTCCAAAGAAAACAGTGACCCACAGAGCGCAAGCAACCTCATAGTGTTACGGCTCAGAGCACTCCACCCGTACGGGACGCGCCAGGTCTGAGCTGCAGAAGGGTGGGAGTGAGCTTGCTGTGCACAAAGAGGGGCTCTCGTCAACAAGAGGCCAAAGTCAGGCAAAGAATCCTAAACAGGAAAGCCAACCAAATATAAATGCTTTCCTCCTTTCCAGAGGTCAACCTATGGCAGGTTTTTCTCATGTGTACCACATCTCAGTCATTAACCAGGCAAGCCTCTGGGATAAGGGTCTCACGAGAAGGAGAAAGATCGCAATTGTTCTGGAAATAATATATTGTGTCCTGATTAAATAAAAAGCTGTGCTTCAGCAATTTGGCCAACATGAATGGCAGCTTGAGATGTTAGTGATTAAACTGCAACTTAGGAATTTGTTCCCAACTATCAATTATTTAATACTCACAGCTTGGAGAAATATGAAACATTTCAATCATGCTTCTAGCTAGAAATAAGCAGACCATTAAAGCAGATATTTTCGAAAAAGTGGAGTTCAAAAGGAACTCTTGAGAGAAAGTGTTATAATTTCTATCAAAATGGCAACTGCACGTTAAGGGTAGAAGGGGAAACATTTCCTTAACATGTAAGAACTCATTTGAGGATGTGCAAAGCAGAGAGAGACAGATGGCTCCTATCATCACAAATGGAATAAACTGGCAAAAATTATCACTTACAGAGACTGATGGACTGGAAATGAACCGATAGCTTTCTTTATAGTAACTCTAAGAGTGAACTGATAGTCTTTTCATGTAAAAATAAGTCTCCCAGACAGCAAGGCTAGTAGTTTTGTTAGCAGAATGCTGAGCAGCATTGCAGACCTGCCTCTCACCATTACTGTGATCTTCTGTGCTGATCTCATGTGTGGTGTAATGAAGCGATACATTATCAGAGCCACCAAGGTGTAAAGAACTGCTGACTTTAAGATCTCTAGTTGCTGAACCACAGGTTATAAGGCCAGAAAGGAGATTTTTTTGCCAATCATAGGTCCTGGCACATTTTATACCCATAAATGTTGATAAATATTTCACTGTAGTTGCGTATTATTTAGCTGGATGGATCATTAGATATTTGTACCTACACAATAAATGGACACAAAAGCAGAATAATACCACTGGAATTTCTTCTGACAAGGATACTTTTCACATCACTTAACAGAGGTGCATCAATATACAATAGAGAACCATTTATTCCTCTAAATATTCAGAAAAATTGAGCATGTTATTTGTGCTAAGCATCTAATATTAATGCTATCCGCATACAGAAGGAAAAATTGACAACCTTAATCTATAATAACTACACACTCCTGAAAATAAGTAAGAAATACTCTCAAAAAAGAGATATATTTTAGCATTAGTATTCAGCAGCAGAGTATAAACATTTTCAAAACAAAATATCCTTAGGGGGTGATTTGAGCCAGTCTCTATCCAAACCACCTAGAAGATAACTCTATTGAACATCCAAACTTACAATCATATTTTTAAAGCCCTGAAGTCAATATGTTATTTACTGTATTGAAAACACGCATAACGAACAGTAAATCACACACAATTTGTGACTTTAGGTATTTGTGGGGACACGTGGCTGGTGTATTCTAAACCAAGACTGCATGCACTCCCAGTGTAAATGAGAGGAAAGTGGGCAGAGGTTGAAATGCTGTCAGCCCCTGGTGAATTCCTCAGTCTTCCACTGCAGAAATGTGTGCAAGAGAAAATACCTGCGAGCTCATCTAGTTCAGCCCAAGCCTGTGGGAGTACAGTAAATAGAACAGGGAGTGATGGACTCCTGAAGTGACATATTGTTACGTACGGTTCTTTTTTTTTAAATAAATAGGCTCAGTCCCTGAAGTAACATCAGAACTTTCCCCATCCAGTTGCAGCATTATAATAAATTCCTTGTGTTCACTACAACATCATATACAACCTTTCATATAGTAAATGACTTCCATATATTATAAAAAATAATAGGTTTATAGGGGGAATGATTGCTGATGGCAGGAGGATCCTTCTTAAGACATACAGAGCACCAATTTTGCGATCTTATTAAAAAATCCCTACCAGGTTAAATCTTTGCAGTATATCCTTCCTCTCCTCATTTAAAATAGATAATAAATGGCTGTTCATGGAAATCTGTGGGTACTACACATCAATATATACAGTTTCTGCCGTAGCTGTTACCATCCTCTCTAACTGCTAAGCAAATACAAACATGTCATGGAGACAAAAGAATGGAGGAACAGTCACTTCATTTAAGGATTCATTTTGTGTTGAAGCTTGCATTTTTGTGTGCAATGGGAACTCTGGAAGGTACTGACCTTGAGAGGGAGAAAACCTGTGCCCCCAAGAACCTAGATTTTGAATGAAGAGGACTGCTGAGCAGAGCAGGCTGGGTAACTCCATGAAAAATTAAGAATTATGCCTCTTTTAGTCAATCCCCCACAGACTGCTGTCTGTATGCTTTAACAGCACAACCTGTCTAAACTGTCAGAGTAACACTCCTGGTTCCACTCTGTATTCTGGGTCACATCACATGGAGGCACCTCAGACCTCCAAGAGGACACTCCAGATCGCACTACTGCTGCTGCTCCAGACCCAGTCTGTCTTGCAGGCACTGCTGTATAATCAAGTCACCAATCCTACACTTCTTCAGTATATGAGGCAGCGTCTCTTCAACAAGTTCCCCTGATTGGTCCAAGACAAGGAATGCCATGAAAAGCAATGCCTTCTTGGAAAATAATTTTGACAATGAAGCGTTGAAAATCATATCAAGTACGCACTATGTTAAAGAAAAAGAACCACAAAATTCAATTGTACTGTGTATTCCCTCACAAAAAAGTGAAATCAATTAATTCACACAAACATAGCATTTTACACTCATCATGGAATCACAGAATCATAGAATGATTTGGGTTGGAAGGGACCTTCTGGCTCCCAGAGCTTCATGGCATCTAAAAGTACGAATGTCGGTATAAATGTGTTACTCTGCTCAGCAGTTCGCAGACTTTCTAGTAGGTTTGTTGTGCCTTGCTGAATATCAAGGTGAATGAAGAAAGCCTTGTGTTTGCTGATGGCTTATTTCTGCGAAGTGTGCGTGAGACAATTGCTCTGCTTCATCAGGGTCAGGTTTCATTTTAATACAGACTTGAACCCTTAATATAGCAGGAAAGAGAGTGGAAAGGTAAGTTCCTTCTTCTGTACTGTGTTATCAGCCATGCAACAGTGGATGTTTCCACAACATCAGGAAATACAGATCTTGTCCTTTAAAAAGTAATCTTTCTAATCCTTTTTGCATCCTTTGCAACCCTTTGAGATTTCCACATTCCTCTTATCAGAAGGCTATTAAAAACTAATTACAAAGGTCATAGTTTACACTTCATGAAAGAGATCTATCTGAAACCTGCTGAGGTCACTTAATGAAGATAAACTTTTAAACATACTAAAAAAGTCAGCTGGATTATTCTTGTCTTGGTATCCACATCAAGGTTACGCTGCAGGCCTGCTGAAATGATGAACTGAATTCTGAGTGCTAAATTGCAACTTAGTTAACATTTGTTGCTCTTATTAAGTTATTAACCAAGACTGTTACTAGTGTTAGAGATCATGAAAGGCATACCATGACACATTTAAATGTTTCATATTTCAGTTCACTTTCCCATTAAACTAAATGTGATTTTTTTTTTATGAGGCAGAAAACTTGCATTTTTAACCAAAGAGTCTCTGGACAGCAAGGTGATGATGTCTACTACCCCTTATATAACTAAAAGGTGCTTCAGTTGCTGATCTCCCGGGTGGTTTAAGCCCATGGACAGAAAACCAAGTCTTGGTGCTTCCCCTTGGCCTTTGCATTGTCCATGCATCCTCAGAATAGAGATCTGTTTAGCATACTCTTTTCAGGCAGTTATACTAGGTGATCCTTGTAGGTCCCTTCCAACTGAAACAGTCTGTGTGTCTTTTTACATTTAAACTCAGTCTCCAGGTTAGGGTTCCCAGGGTCTGACTGACTCCACAGTCAGAAAACCCTTTTAACTAACAAAGGTTTAGGTTTCACAGAGCCCATGAGTTATCTCCTTTTATAGGTCCTGTGAAATTTTGTTTAAGACTTCTTGTGTGTGGTGGAGATGGGTAGAGGACAGTGGATGCTAGGAATGCTGCTCTGTTTACAGCTAGGAAAACGTAGTCTGCTGGGAATACTTTGCACTGCTTTGCAATGATGTTCAGGCACTGGCTTCTGTGGGAACAGCACTCCACAACAGCATCGCATCAGCTGAAACACCTTTCTGCACTTCTTAACTATCTCTGTCATCTCGCTGTTTCAGACATTGCGCTGGTCTTAGTTTTCCACTGATTGAGTTACGACGTCTGATAGAATCTATCCACTAATTACGTTGGAGATTACAGCCAAGGCTTTAAGCTACTAGTGCAAGTTGAGCACAGGAGAGCTGTCAGAACAGTGAAGAGTCAGGTGACCACATTTTGCTCTAGCTGAAGCCGTGGCTTTGCCTTGGTGGTCCACCGCAAATATAATGAAATACAGTAGCTCAATATGAGGCAGCCAAGGTGTGACTACAACCCTATCCTCGCCCAGGAGAGAGATCTGATAATTCATCACTGACTTGAAAGTGAAGGGTATTTTATCTGTTGATGATATTTGGCCATCCAGGTTCCCCTAGTCAGCAAGCTGGTTGGGAAGTCTATCTTCAAAAGGAGGCAAGGGAGGCATTCCAGATTGGTCTTTTAAAGACCTTCCATGCACAGATCCACATCACTTCAGTTTTGCCCACGGTGAATTTTATCCAACTTTCTTCACCCTAGCAGATCTCATGTTACGTGACACCTTAGCAATGGTAGTTACCACTTCAATGGTCTGCTAGTGGAGCAGCTCTCTTTTCTTATTTCATAGACTCTCTTACCAGAAAAAATGGTAGTTTATTTTTCCTATGTTTCACAAATGGGGGAAACGCCAATACAAATGAAAAAGGTATTTTTATGTTAGTTTTATATTAACTATCCTTTGAAAACCTTGAGTTACAAACAGTTGTAATGACCAACAAGCCATAAAACTCAATGATATATGTTTTCTAGGGGAGGACGCTTCTAGTTGCTCTTCCAAGGTGGTATCATATACTCTGAGAAGCCTTTGTATCAGCATACATAACATGCACACATGCACACTGCATGCTCAAAGACAAAATGTATAGTGTTGTATCAAGGACTTACCCAGCAGAGATGTCAGATGCAAGAAATTCAGCTAAAATCCATCTTTCAGGCTTGTTCAAATAAGCTTTTTCCTTCTCAGCCCTCTTGGAATCTGCCCACATAGACAACTGTACTTTCTAGCTGGGAAAAAAAAGAAAATCAATAAAAAGTAATTGCATGTGGAGAAGAGTACATCTAAATTAGAAAATCTTGTCTTAAAGGGATATTTATTTTGGTTTGACAGCTTAATGGTCACAGGTCTGCTTAGTCTTTTCTCTGAAGACTTGATCCACCTTAAGTATAACGATACTTCAAAATTGCTCTCTAACTGAAAAGTTAGTCCACTTACAGATTTAGGTAAACAATAACAGTTTCCAAGAATTTTTTGAAGTGAGTTCCAGAAGAGACCATTCTTTAAAAAAGTGTATTTATTTACTTGCATTCAGACTTTGTCTGTGGTTTTCTTTTTTATATTTTTATTAACTTACATTTTAAAAGCAGTAAGATGAAATTTTTTTTTTCAGATCACTGGCTTTAAAATGTAATATTATAATATTATTGTAATATTATAATATTTCATCTATGTATAATACATGTCAGAAGTAGCAGAATGTATTAAATTGTCATTGCAATTAGCATGCATTGAAACAATATAAAAAGAATTTTTAAAATTCTAAAATAATGAAACTTAAAAATGACATATTTTCCAGAAAGTTTCAAAAGTTTTTTGGAAAAAAAAAATTACATTTTTAATTCCATTATTTTTTTGTGGGGGAATATTTTTTAACTTTCACAAGTCCACAGTAGTAAGGATGGAGTGAAATAAGTGTTAGAATGTAAAGAAAAACATTTTTTTGCATTTTATGATGGTGAAAGATTACAATGACTCTCTTCAAGTGGGTTTTCATCGGTGCAATGACAGATTTACTTAAATGACCTTGATGTGTTCAAAAACCAAACCCCATAGCAATGGAAAATTCAAATATTCTTTTTCATAAATAAGGATCAGTAGAGAAAATGGCAGCTACTGTCCTTGGTCCAGGGTCACCCTGATGCCTGGAAAGAAGCTAAATCTGTGAGAGTAAGTGCTTTCCCTGGGGAGCAAAGGGGTTTGCTGTTTGGAGCAGCATGTGCTTGCGCTGATGGTGTCAGAGACAGCAAGAGTAATTACCAGGCAGGAATATGCCCAACTGCCAATGCTGAATAGGTCCAAGAGAAACCAGAATTTGAGACCTAAATGGACCCAATACTTTGCTAGAGAAAAGCTGGATATTTGGACAAAGAAAGTGCTTTGCTGTTGACATTTTTCTTCTGTGCTTAGTGAAATGGGCACTTGTGCCTATTTCTGGTTAATAACCTCGATTTCACCGAAGAAATACCTGACATATCTCTTCAGTGTCATCTCCTAAAGCATCATACAGCCTATGACGCCCAGAATATTGACTAACTGTGCTGAGGAAGAAACAATAATTGTACTTTTCTCTAGCTTTTCCCACTTCATAAAAGGGGTAGAGGGAGGGAATATGAAAGTAGAATTTTCCCTCGAAAACAAAAAAAAACATGTGAAAGTTTTTAACATTTACAATAATTACGTTCAACTTCTAGTGAAACAAAATATTTTGTTTCTGTGAAATTGTAAGAATTCTTCTGTGACATATTATATCATATGATGACATATAAATGACATATAAATTATTCCAAGGCCCTATAGGTCATTTTTCTGTTTGGAAACTATATTTATTTTCATTATCATTGTGGAAATAACTTCTAGTATTCTTACAGTTTTTTCTTCTCTTTCAGGTCTAGACTGTATTTGTGCCAATGTTAAGAGGCAATGTTCACAGATACTTGTTATATTCTTGCAATAAAATGTGACCACTTCCAACCACAAGTCTCTCAACCCCAAATCTCACCTGTCAAATAAAATTCAATTTTTCCACTCACTTTCCAGGTACTGGGGTTTCTCTGTCACTCATATTCTTTTGACTATGTCTTAGCAGTTGTCCAGAAGGTGACAGCAACTATGGATATCACCGGATAGGAGTCAGCAACATCCAACAGACTTTTATAACCTATGGTCAATAGAAACACACTCTCATAATTTGTTTTTAGCAAATCCCTGTGAAACACATTTCAGGATGATTATTTCCATGGTGCTTTTACAAAGACACTAATTGATCCAGATGATCACATGTGCCCTGTTTCAGCAGTGTGTTTAAGCAAGGCACCTAACTTTAAGATTAAAGGTAAGCTTGTGCTTAGATACCTTGTTGCCCTTGGGTCATAACGAAAGAACTTATTACACTGTTACAATAGACTCTTAACTCTGAATTTCCTGCCTTTTATACTACAAAAGCTCACCCTTAACCTTTCCGTAACAGGGATTTTTCATTTAATGCCCCATGGGGTTAAAAGACAGATGAGCTGGTGGTAAGAAGAGGTCCGTAAATGCTTTGCACATTGACAGCGCCTACCCTGGAATGTGGTTTACAGAAAAAATGCTGCCATATGTTGAAGAAAGTCTTCATATCTGCTTTTATTTCTCTAATACCTTCCAGAACAGGACATGGCTCCTATCAGCGTGGCAATTTAAGAAGTCATACAAGCCCTGATATTTGGAAGACCTACTGTAAGGCCTGCCTCTAACCACTGCTGTAACTCAGGCTCCAGCAAGCAGGAAATCTGAGACCCATTACCCTTCCCTGTTGCTTTTATTATTGCAGTGCACCGCATGCAAACATCTAATCTAGGTGAAACTTCAGTTACTTTCCAGTGTGTAAGGAGCACCGGCATCCTCTCCTGGCAAAACCACTGCCAGGCTGAAATGAGTAGATGGCTGAGCAGATGGAATGTTTTACTATTCGGGATTAAATACCTGCTAACTTTCTAAGGTTCAGTGTTAAAAAGCAAACACAGAGGTAAAGATTCAAACAAATCAGACAGAATCTAGAAATCTTTGGATCTGGCTTTAGAATTAATCAGGGCCTAACCGCAAAAATGTTTGACATCTTAAAAAATGATTTGGGTTTTTTTCCCTAAAAATAAGCTTTGTGAGTTAGTTATTATGGTAAAAATGACATATTTTGCAAAAAAATGAAACAACTTGATTGATTTGGATTCAGTTACCCTTAGTGGATTAGAAAAATATACAAATCAATTAGACATATTTTTCAGTGATCTTCTAATTAAGCAAAACTAAAATGAGAGAACATTTTCCAATTTCCAAAAGTGATGAGCTGAAATAGAGAGTGTGAAAGGCTTGCTTGAAGTCTAAAATTGAGATGAGAGGACATAATGTCAAAGATGTATTTAAATCCTTTGCAGGGCATATTATTTAGGGCTGTAACCAGAATGGGTCACAGTGTGAACAAACTGATATGCAAACAGATGTGAACTGACTGATATTTTTATTGCTTCTATAAAGGTCTTCATGTATGCAGAGAAGTGCAGATAGTCTATGATTTTCTCTACCCACTTTATAGTGCAGCCACACTTAAATCTGGTCAGGTCTGCAGCCTCTACATCCAATTTGAATAGTGGTGCAGGACACCAGTTGTCATTTCTGAGAAAGCATAAAAAATTGACTAGGTTGGACAAAGGTGTCTGCCCTTTCTGCAGGTGGACCACCACATGACTAAGACAGAAGAAATGTGGTACCAGCAGTGTCTAACTGCATGGCAGTGGTTAGAGTAGACACCTTGGAGGAGGTGACAAAAAGTTTGACCCTAAATCAATTTTAAACTCTTGGTCTACTGTAAAATTCATAGATAATCCCTGCAATAGGACCAAAACTCATGTGTGCCCTCTAAGGTATTAGCACCTCTAGCAGTGTTTTGAAATGTAACCATCTGTGCTTAGTGCATCGTACAATGCTGCGAGAGCACCACTGGGTTACATCCCCTACATGCTTAGGAAGAATGTGGGCATCTTTCACCATGCATTCAAGCACCCAGGGAACAGTGTTATCTTAAAATATTTGGAGCCAATTACATCTAGGCTTCTTCAGGATCAGGAAATGGTATGCCAAGCAGCATTCTCAGCCTCAGGCTCCTGCCTACATCCCAAACATAGGTGTGCATCTGCTGTGCATCTTCTGGCCAAAGCTTGCTTGCCAACCTTCACCTGCATCACGTGGTTATATGCAACAGCTCCTCCTGTTGCTGAAAGGGTTCTGCTGTCACCCGCTTAGGAACAGCTTTAATGCAATGTGAATGGTGGCTCAGCTCAAGTGCCAAACTCCTGATGGCTCTCATGTTACCACTCCAGTGATGTGCTGAGACGGCTCTCTTCGTCAGACTGATTTTTCATCTTTTCTTTGGGAAAGTTATAAAACAAATAAATTAAAAGGTCATAATTACAGCTTCTGTTCCCTGAGATCAGCCAGCTTTAAACTAGCAAGAAATGAAAATCACTCCATACAAATTCAGCTGATAAATGTGTTCAGTATTTAACAACATACAGATAAGCTCAAGAAACCTTTCAGCTCCAGTCTAACCCTACTGATGATGTTTCAATGTAAAATGTCATAATGCCTTTATCAGTCTTTGTTATTTCTATTAGAGAGATTTTGTATTTTGTTAGCAATTACCCATAATTTTGTCTGCATAAATTTCATATACATTTTAATAAGACTTGTGTGATTGATTATTACCCTGACTGTTAATAGCTGCAACACCCAGGCTAACTGGTATTCATAACCCCTAGAAATGAGTCTTGTTGAATGCCAATCAAGAACAGCATGGACTGTGCATTGGACTGCTCTTTGCTGAATTTTGTGGGATAAGTGGATCACTTTCTGCCAGTTCTGTCAACAGTTTTCATCGTGACATTATGAAAACCAACATCTCTCAGGCTGAAAGCAAACTTCACACATTTTGAAGGAAATCATTCTTGGCAGCTTGTATCAAACGATGATGGGAAAAGTTGTGGGAGTTCAACCTTTCCTGCTTTTATCTGGAGTCCTGTTGTCTGATTAAATGTCCCACATAGCTGGTTCAGAAGACTGCTCATTTTTTAAATCCAATGGGCAAGACTGATCTCTGGAGTCAGGTTATATTTTGGAGAACCGAACTGAAATGTTCCGTTGACTTTCTGAAATTCTGAGATTTGTTTAAATTCATCTATTGATGTTAACTACATTGTTTGATCCTCCTCTCATTCATTAATTCACATCATCATAACACCTAGGCGCTGTCGCAGACAGGGACTCGTTATACACCGTACAAGGCCAAATCTAGGATGAATCTTTTTCTTTGTCAAAGCATAGAAATGTTTAGAGCTATGTAAGACATAATTTTACTCACTCCTGCTGAATAGTGATACAAAGAGGCAAGTCTGAAGATGTTTGGGACTCCGTGAAGAAAGAATGGGCCTATGTTGCCTCTTTTGAAACAGGGTCAGTTTTGTTGGTAGATTAACTGCTATTCCATATTGTTTCGTGATTTATATCACAGGGGCCTACAGTTTTGGATAGGAGCCATTTTTATTATTGCAGGAATTTACAGAAATAATCTCAGGACTACAGATCCCTTTAGACAGGCATTTCAGACATGATTAAATGCCCTTGCTGGAAACAAAAATCTCTACTTAGTGCAATGGGTTTCACATGGGCCCTGGAGCCATTCTTCTGCTCCTATTCCACTGGCAGAGAGATATCCCATCACCTTCAAACAGCTCCTCTAGTCTGTTGTTTTCCCCCAAAGCAGTACAAGATCCAGTTTTCCTTCATGGATCTTTAACTCTTTGGATCCCTAATGAAACACGGAGGCACAGAAAGTGAGGGAACTGGAGGATTTTTATTCTGCAATGTTCATGCCTTACCCCTAGTACTAGTTAAACTGAACAGTAACTGTGCTGCAGTATAATTGTGCCCTCTGCTGCAATGGAGTGGGAGCAAGGCCAGAGAGAAAATCGAGAGAAAGACATTGTCTTTCTTCACAAAAAAAAAAAAAAAAAGAGGGAAGACTGTCTACATTGCTGCCAAAAATCCCTAGTGGTTGGGCATTTTTAGTGTGACAGCTGACAAACTACAGCACCAACTCCTCAAGGACTCATAAAGTGTCTGAGAAAAACCTGACTTTCAAGCTTCACATCTGAATTTGCAGCTTGTGCCCATCTCACACAACTGCTCCAACTTGAAGGATGTCCATCTCAAACTGGAATTTCAGGTCCTTCATGTTTAGGATCTGGAGGTCTTAGACCCCTTAAAGACAGGGGTGACTGATCTGATATTTACATCCAAAAAGGAAAGTGGTTTCAGGGACATATCCAGGTGTCCTGCCAGCTGACGGACCACACTGAACCACCTAGGTAAGCTAATGTAGGCAGTTAGAGGCAGCAAGCGCTGACTTGCAGTGATGAGTTACGTGCTGAATGTATGGCTGCATACCAACATATTTCCCTGAGGGAAAGAAAAATTTTCCAGCAGAAAGCTAATCACTGCCACCACCTCTGGCTTATTGCAGAAACCAGCCAAGCTCCATGAGTTTAACTGATAGCAAAACAGACCTCTCTGCATACAGCAGTTTTCGTTTACCATGTGTAACCACCAAAAAACCTGAAAGAAATGTGAGGAAAAAGCCACAGCAAGTAAAACAGTCATTACACTTGGAATGGAGTTGTCGATGATTATAGAGAGACTTCTCTGGTGCTCTGTGGCATGCAGCACTGCCAGATCCTCTTTCAGCTTATAGATGAGGTAGATCTGTGAGACCTGAGGCGTACCAGGAGTACCAGAGAGATGTTTCATGTCAATGGCCAGTCCATAAATCAGAAGTGGAAGATAAGGCACTCCAGTCAGCCCATACCCGAGAGCAGGAGTTCTGCACATCCGCATCAACATGAGCAACCATGGGCACAACGGTGAGGTGTGATATCCCCAAGCAAAGATCCTTGCTCTTGGCCCTGTCAGTGTGCAGAGGTGCACCATCCCATGGTGTCACCTCCTCTAGCTGAGGCAGGCACTCCAAGGTCCTGCTGGGTTCCTGCAGGCTGGCTCTGACTGCAGTAAGCCTCCACCTCCAGCTGCAGCAGCTGCTGAAGGCTGCCATCAAACAAATGCGGGGAAAAAACTGAAACCTGAAAACTGTCAGTCATAACGCAGCCATTTCTTCAAAGAAGTGGCGGTGTGATGGTTTTCCAAGCAAAACAAAAGGCATGCTGCCTACTCTGTCCCACTTGGAGCTCTGCAGTCAGGTTGAAAGGGAAGGGATTTGAAAAGGGATTTGAAGAGGGATTTTCGGAGAAATGAATAAGTAGAAAGAATGTTGGAGACCAGCCGGCAACATCTGGAGAGAAGGGCTGGGATTTGGCTTTGGGTTATTTAACCTTTCTGCTTGATCTACGTGGGCTTCTTTTTTCAGTCAATGGTTGAGCAGAACTAAAATAATTTGAAGAAAATGTTGAAAAGCTTCTTTTAGGACATGACAGCACACCTGCTGGTATAAAGTAGTTCAGCTTTTATAAAAGCTCCTATTATTTGGAGCTGCTGTAACTATAAACATCTGTCTCTTCAGAAATCTGTAAACATCCATACCTTTTCAGTAAAAATACCTCATTGAAAAAATTGTCACCCAATTCTTTTTGCAGCCATGCTGGCTGGGGAACAGACTGGGACTAGAAGAGCTTCTCTCTGAGACAGTGTAAGAAGGGCTGGTGCAGGAGCCAGCTCTGTTTGCGTTCACACAGAAGATTAAGGCACTGGCACTTTCTGGGCTACAGTGGTGCGAAGGTTTTGAAGGCCAAAAGTTCCTGGATAAAGTATTGAAAAATAAGAAACATTTAGAGATTATAGGTGCCCCCCCACGGAAATAAAAGGGGAAAAAAAAAAAAAAGAAAGAAAAAGGCTTAGGGTGAGCAAAAGGAAAAACTTAAGCTGGACATTAAGTTTTTACATGAAATAGGGCTCCATCATGACAATTTCAGAGAGGAAGAGAAAAAGAGAAAGAAATTCAGAGTAGCAAGTGGATGTGTGTGTGTGGTGTAATCCACATAACACAGTGGATTAATTACACAGTTTAACCTTTCCCATTTTAGGTGGGTTTAAGTCACATTCTTTGAACTAATAGTGTGTGATATAACCCTCAGGCCAGCAGGGACAATAACAGATGTCCAGCTATGACATGAGTTTGCATGATGAAATAAAAATTATGGCAGTTTCCCAAAACTTAATATACAACAAATGTGATCTTTTCTGACAGAGACTAGAATAAAATCATGCTTCAGTGATTCAGAAAAAAACCCCAAAACAATTAATGTTTCAGGTACAGCAAATTTCTTAGTGACATATGACAAGACACAGTCTTGGGGTCAAATTCTGGAACTAAAATGTGCATTTGGCTTAAAAATAAGGGCCTCTTGCCACTCTCTGTTAGTTTCTCTAGCAGCTGTGCTGTAAGGGTGTTTCTGTGCCACGGTCCTTTTTTATTTTCCATTAAATATACCAATCCAGCATCTTTCCTTAGAGTAACCAAAAAGCTTCAGTCCTTCCTCAGAGATCCTTGAGGCCCAAAGGTCTCTCCTCATGGTTGACATACAATTTCTGTGTTGGTTCATCCCCCATGTGACTCCACCTAAGCACTTGGTGCTGGTAGAGGACAGGAGTGGAAATGATGATCAAGCAAAGCACAAGTGACCACTGAAATTGGTTTGGTGACGAGGACAGTTCTTTGACTTCTCCACATCAGAGCACAAACCAGAGAAGAAGGGAACATGCCATCCAAGTTACAATATTCTTATGTACAAACCCCGGAGATAACAGAGAAAAAAAGGAGGGGGAGCCAAAGATGAATTTTTTTTTTTTTTTTTTTGCCAGTTGAAGCAGAAATATAAAACAGCTGCATGAGTTACTCTACTGGGCTCTCTAATTATTGTTTAATAACAATCAAAAGAAGTGACTATAGAGATAAAATACCAGTTAGCTTGCTCTTCAGTGAAAAATACTGTCTTGCTTCCACACTCCAGTGACTATCAGCAACTCTTCAGGTGTCCTTGAAGCTCAACACTCCTGCCTTGGACCACCAAAGATTTGTTTGCTCATTTTCCCATAAATGTATTTTCTCCAGACTTTATGAGGTAGTTTCTGTCCTACGATCTCAACCTGAATTACCTCTTAGGCCAAATTGTTCATGTGTTCCTACCAGCTCCTAAAGGACACTTTTCAGTTGCTAACCTACTAGTCATGCCATTAGACAGCTGTTTTTTAGACTTTAACTTTTGACAGAAAAGGGCTTGTCTAACAGTGAAAGAAACATTGTTCGCTAAGGTCACTACGTGCAAAAATAAGAACAATACATTGATGTTATGCCAGACACACAGTTCCTGCTTCTTACCCAAGCAGACACAGGTCAGGCTGAATCACCAGTGGACACGAGAGTTGTCTCACCTGATTATCTACAAGACCATAAAGTTGAAAAATACCTCAGATGTGACCTTTACAAATAGAAACTTGCTCCTTTCCTCTTCCACCCAACCCCCACCTTTGCCCTCCAAAACTGCATAAAACATTGCTTTTTTCTCAAAAGCTTTTGTTAGCATTGCAAATATATCCTGACATTGGGGCAAATCTTCACCATACACTGAGCAGAAATAGGGGGCAGGACTCCTATTAACAGTGATCTAAGTTGTTTAATTCTCCTGCAAGCTGTGCTGAAAATGAGCCCTACTGTGCCATGCTGCATCAATTAGGACACAGTATGTGACCTGAAGCAACAGTTCTAATGCAAAAAATTCAGTGTCAGACTGTTTCAGTTTGTGAAAAAACAAGGCACAGGAAAGTGACTGTGAAAGATCTTTTTTATTTAAAGACTCGATGTCATCTTGAAAATCACCGATCCTTCTTAAATCTTGTTACTTCTACTATAATTAATACAATGTTTACAGTTACGCAATGAAAGAACATTATATTTTTACTCTTTCATGCTTTACTGTTCCAGAATGACTGTTTCTTATATAGTCATTTTGTCATATTATTTCTTGCATTTTTTTGATATTATTCCAACTCATTTCAGGTTGCATATCATGTCATGGTATTACTGTTTTCAAATAACCCTTGGAAAGACTATCCTCTGTCAGAAAGAAGCATCTGTTCTTTTGGCTACAAGAGCAGTTTTAACTTCTAAATATTTGCTTAACTTTTTACAGTTTTCTCTGTCTACTTCCAAAACTGCATTTCAGATATTTTGATAGCTAAGTACAGGATAATCAGGCTTTCATCAAAGTTTTCATGTCCTGATTTCTTGGGTTTTTCTTTGGGCTGCATAGAAAGCAAAAAGGTGGAAGCATGTGAAAAAATTTATTTCCATAATAAAGAATGCATTTAGCACTACATTGCCGCTTTCCACATAAAACATGCAGGGAGCCATTGCTGTGGACGCCTGTCAAAGCCATGTTTCAAACTATCTGTTTGACAGCAATTGAATGAGAAGGCTGCATGGATTTGCCCAGTCATCTGACATTTTGTTCTCCCTAAAACAAAGTGACGATAAAGACTTGTGCTCTTCACTTTTAGGGTGGAACCATTTGTGCCTTGCCTGCAGGAAACCAGCCAGCAAGATGCATTAATACTCAAACCTGTCTAGGCAGTAGGACTTTTGCCAGTTTTAACATTCTGGTCATTTTTACTGACATGTGATGCATAGGAATAATCCATCAATGTGCTTTCCATATGTAGCTACGCTCAAGCTCAGGCCAAACTAAAACCCCACCTGGGAAGACCCACAAGTTTTAGACAACCTCAGCATGCAGGATCACATCTTTCTGTCATTTGTACCAACACCTTTTACAAGCTGACTGAGTGATTGAACTTCACTATATCTAGGCATGAGGAAAGTTAACACTGCCAGGAAATCCTGTATGCTAGGAAAATGCAAGTAGCAGAATACGTTTTGTTATCCCCTAATCCCTATACAGGGAAAAAATGAGAGTTAAAAACAAATAAAAGCCAATCATCAAAGACTTTGTAGCCCTAAATATCAAATCACACTTTGCAAGACAGCTAAATGAGACGAAGATCACAGAACAAACTATCCAATAAATAAAGACCACCCAGAGAAAGAAAAGTATAGCAAGCCAAATGGAGACATAACTAACCACTCTACACAGCAAATGAACACAAATTAAATTAAGCAAGACTGAAAATCAAAGTAAATTACATGCAATCAAGGGATCAGAAAAAAGGCAGGTCCTAAAAGTATTGCTGGCTTCTTTCCATCTCTCCCTTTGTCTATCTGATAATAGCTAATACCATTAAGCATCTCACCATCCCTGAACTGAATTTAGCTGATTAGAGGAATTTCAATATTTGGGAGGATGTCTCTTACATTTCCAGGAGTGTTGTACTTTAGTTTTAGTGGTCAGTGGAAATAAAATGCCCCTATCTGTTTGTGACCGACAAATGACATTTCATACCATAGATCTTTGTTAAGGATAATTTCAGTAATTGTCTTCCTTTCCATCTGACAGCCTGCAGCAAGAACGTAAGAGAAAAGATAAACCTTTGCGAAGTCTAAGGAAACTCCATGAAAAAAGAAAACACACAGGAAAATCAAATAGTGGAAGCTAATTATAAATATTAGGCTAATATTACTTTCAGTCATGATTTTAAATTAGATTTGAGGAGTATAAACTTACACTCATTCCCAAGAGAATACATTCAGAGTGAATAGCAGAAGCCCTAATCCTGAAAGCTTCTCCAGGTGAGCAGTTCAGCAACTTCAACAGAGAGACTCATTTTTCTGAAGAGGAGCAGATGCTTATAGAATGGGAAACCAGGAATGTTTTCATCTTTTTCCACTCAGCTGGGCTTCACCCACTTTAACCTTGATCCAGAAAATGCCGGGGACAAACAACTTTGCCTTTCCATGAGTGATCGAGCTTGGTGCTTCTGAAAGCATGAACTAAATGAGTTGGGAAAATGGAGGAATTAGATGATGTAAAATCGGAGTGGGAGCTCAAAGTGGAGGAAGGGGAAACTGAACAACTCGTTGCAAACTTTTGTGATGTGGGTTCCATTTCCTCAGACCTGCTTTAGGGTTTTCAGTGATTTGTATTCCTTGTTTCCCCAATTTCGAGGATAATTTCTTCTCTGATTCCATAGGTGAATTTTCTGGGACAGGTATTCTCTACAGGTATGTCTGGTATGTTGACAATGTGTTCATGTCTTCCATGACATGTGGACCCTAGCAGGACTAATAAGGTAGGAAGCACCATGTGCTTGACCATTTGCTACTTTATTTAGTCCTGTAATGGCCCTATATCTGGATACTGCCAGCGTATGTTTCTTTTCTCAAATATTTTGAGAGCTGACAGATTCCTAGCAGATGCAACCCATATTTGCTTCTGGCTATTACAGGGGCAAGTACAATAACCCTTGTAATAAAATACTTATGGTCATACCCATCCATATTGTTCTCATCTTTTACTCTAGACTTCAGTTTAACAAGTTACGGTATGAGGGTCAAAGCATTTTCAATGGAGCAGTTTTCTACCATCAGAAAATGGAGTGCCACCAAAACCGGATGTTTCCATGTAAACAGATTGATATGGAGAAAATGTTTGGTTAGAAAATCTCTTGCCTTAGGTCAGGCTGGCATTAATCTCTGTCTCTACCTTATATGTTTTCTTTTACACCAGTTTGTTCAAACCAGAGGCCAATATAAATTGTGTTTCAGCTTAAGGTAATACAAAAAATGCTGTGTATTGTATATGTCATTAAATTCCTGTGGACAGACCCTGAAATTTATGTCATGCCTGGTGACTACTAGTTTTGTTTCTTTAAGTCAGTACAGCTTCACAGAGGAGCTAGGTTCCATCTGTGGATGGGAGGGGAGAAATGGAGCCATAGGACTGAATCCTGTGATCACTCAAATTTTTTGATACATTTTCAGCCTTTCAGTGGCTGTAAATTTAAGACCAATGAAATGTATGCTGAATTACATATTCAAGATAAAGCCATACATTACTACTTTAGTTTAATTTTCACACATCACTGACGTTCCTTAAATAGGAATGATAAGATGGTTTATGTGTATTTTTCTACAATCATGCAAAATTCTGCTTGGTCACCAGTGAAAAAAAAAGGTCTTGAGAAAAAGCAAAATGCCACTTCATTGTAAAGTGTATTTGGTATAAGTCAAAATCAGGTCCTCATGCATGATTCTGCAGTTATGCATAGGTGTGTATGAATACACAGAGAAGAATATAGCAGTGATGGTTTATTTTCTTTATTAGTTTATAGACAGACTAGTCAGAGAAAACGGTAAAAGATAAAGGAAAAAAGTATGTAGCCCTTTTTTGCATAGCTTAACCAGACATTAAAGCTTTATAGTTTGAATAAGGTCCTAAAAAAGCTTGGAAGAGGTTTTGTGAGGCTCTCATAAGTCAAACAAGAACATAAATTATTTTGGTAGCAATTCTAGCAAGGTAATATGGTAGCAAAGAATAAGGTTGTAAGGTTGTATGGTCTTGTGGTTTAATGCAGGTTGAAAGGCTGCTTTTGCTGTCAGATTAAGACAGTAATGCTTCAATGTTTATAGCAAAACATAACATAATGACATTCTTGCAATTTAGAGGAGCATATAATTTAGGTTTGGTACAATACCAGTTAAAGCACTTGCAAAACCAAAGTCAATGTTAATCTTGGATTAGTGTCATAATCCTTGAAAGACTGACTGCAAAACCTGTGAATTAAAACAACATATGACAGAAAGTGAGAACGGTTTCTTTATCCCCTGCAGCAGAAAAAACCAGACACTTATTTCAGCATTGCCTAATATTTCTATTAATTAAAAAGACAACAACAAAAAAACCCTTACTGTATATCATGCAGGCATGCATTTTGGCCTTTACACTACCTGGTCTATAAATAAAATGTAGATTTGTTTCCATAGCAATGTAAAAGCTCCTCTTGGGTTTCCAAGGCAATATGCAGCAAAGTGACAAATCAGAAAAGTATGGGAAATGTTCAGCAAGCAATGGGTTTAGGCAGCACCCCAGGCCTCCAAGCAGAAATGTATTTTTCATTATAGCACTCTGAAAAAATTGCTTGAAATTAAAACACAAAATATCATCTACCAAGTTCATATTTTCTTTTGTCGTTAAACACCCTCTGTAGAAATATGCTTTTGTTTGTGACAATTCTCATTGAATAACTCCCACTGACAGGAGCAAGGGATGTTCACTCTAAATTTTTTTTTAAATCTGGAGCTGTCTAGAAGGGTTTTAAAAGCCCTGATACAAAACCTGCTGGAGGAGGAGTGGCTCCAAGAGAAAACCCCAAACAATGAAAAGAAACAATTTGACTCCTCTTTTTTTTTTTTTTTTTTAACCATATAGAGATGCC